>VWZF01003471.1:394257-408827 GCA_013396755.1 Sclerurus mexicanus | reverse complement strand
CACTGTAAGTCAGTGTAATTTTACTAGAATTTCTAGAAGTCACACCATCTCTGCATCTTTTTCTGCCAAGCAAAGCTCATTTGCTGGGATAAAAGCAGGGCCAGTTTTCCTGCTGACACTTGGGAGAAGGGATAGCAGAAAGGTTCTGTGAGCTGGAGTCCTGCCATTGTACTTCACTCAAACATCTCCCCACATTCTCTGTTTCATTACCCTTTACTTAGAAACAGATATATCAGGGTGTAAAACACAAACACACCTGTGACAAGGTTGTCTCAAACACCCAGGCTTCTTGGAAACCTCAACCTATCACCATCTAGTAGGATAATTACATTTTTAGAGATGGATAACATTATCACAATTATCTGATCAAACTTTTCCTCACTATCCTTCAGGACTACTTCCAGTCCTCTCCAGACACTGAAAAGCACGAGGCTATGAAAACAGTGGTACCATCATTGGTGCTGTCATTGCCAAAAGACTGGGTGCCAAATGACTCAGGTTTTCCTCAGCTGGGAAGTCTCTATTAGTGTGGAGCCAGACAGCTGTATGGAAAAGGCAAGGGACATAAACAGGCCAGATGAAGAAAAGACTCGTGGACTTTTCTTCAGTGTCACAGTTCCTGAGTGGTGGTCCAGGTTATGTTTCAAACCACCTTTATCCTGGCACACCTCACCCTCAGGATGGCTTGATCATGCTAAGGATCTGTCTCAGCTTAATTGTTCTCCTGAGCTTGATTTAGTTTGTTATATTGCTAATCTCTCAACTCATTGCATCCAGGAGCATTTAAGATTTAATTTACTAAGTGATTTGCAAAAGAGGAAAACAAAAGAAGGAGGAAAAAAAGATAAACAAAAAGGAAATCCCAAGCTATTAAAGGGGGCTTTTGGGGACCAGAGGTATGTGAGACCTCTCAGTGGGAGTTAATCTGAGTGGTTTTCTCCATGTAATTGTGATGGGGCATAAGTCTCTTGAAGTTTGGAAAAGTATGTGGTCAGACTTGCTTTCAAATTTCAGAGCCTGAGGGACTTAACTGGGGTCTCTGATGGCAATACCTGAGCACCTTGGCCTTTTTATTTAAACAGATGCAGATAAGTGTATTATTTCCAGATGAAACATGTGGGCCTGGAGACCTAGGTAATCTCTATTGGATTTACCCATATCCGATAGCAAATCTGCAACAGTGATAGAAAATAAGCCTGTAGCCTACCTGGCCCAAGGAGACCTTCTCATCTGTATTTCATCTTTCTGAGCTCAGTCCAGGATTTTGCAGTTTAAACAGTGCATGGAAAGAGCTGCCTCTCCTTATGAATGAAACAGCATTGCCCTGAGTTCTTCCACAGCAGGGTTAACACTCTTTGGGTCATTAACCCTTTTTTTTTTTTTTCAGTGCCTCTTTTTCTGGGTTGGAGCTACAAGACTGAACAATCTTTACAATTCATCCACAGGGACATCATATGGAATTGCCTACCAGCCCAGCATGGGACCCTCAGCAGCTCCCCAATGACCCTGACCCTGATCTGGGTTTGTAGCCCAGTCCAAATGAACCTGGCTCTTGTTCTCCTTCCCAGCTGCTTCCCACGCCTCCCGTGTTTACTCTGGCAGCAGGGACCTTCAGTGCCCAACTCTCGTAAAAACTAAAGGTGGTCCCAAACCACATAACTTGGGTTTGGATCGAGACTTGTATTTCCGAGCATGTCTGAGTCCAGGATTTCTATTATTTGGCCTTCCATAGGCATGAAGTCACCGTAGAAATGTGCATTTGGAGAACAGGCAATTTCCAATCATTCAAGAGAAGTTTTGGGTTCATGGGTACATCCATTCCTGCATCTAGCACAAACACTGGTATTCCAGTATTCCACTAATTCCTGTAAATGAAAAAGTGTTACTAGAGCACTAATGGGAATGAGAAACCTTTATGCTTTGAGTTAAAATATCTTAAGAAAAAAATTAGAAAAAGAGATAAGATTCTTAAGAAAAAAAAATGCTTCTATGTTACAGGCAAGTTTACTAACATTTTCAAGGTTACAAGACAATCTGTTACAAAACTGAGAAGAGGATCTTATAAATCCAATGTTTCATTAAGAGAATGGAACATATTAATAGAACAGAGGATACTGTCTATTGCAACTTCTATGAACTGATTTATTCCTGAGTACAGGTTCATGTGAAATTGGGCTAACTTTCCTCTTTGTCAAATATAATACATCAGATTCTGGCAACATCTGTTTTGTTTCACTTGCTAGAGTTTGGGACTCTAAAATCAATACAGACTTTCCGATTCAAAGAATAAAAACTCCCAGGAAAGCAAGCCAGGAGCCCCTGTTTTTACAATAGATTGCTTGGCTTGTTGCAATATATTCAGACAAACAATTTTTTTTTCCTGGGTTTAAGAGGACTATGTGAATATCAAGTACAAGAATTGTGATGAGCAGCTTCCCTTGGAATTCTTCTAGGAGTTCTTATTTGATTTGATCTTGTCTTAGGTAAATAAAAAGAAGAAAGTGGAAATGGTCTTTGACCTACTAATTAATCACTTGCTTTTGTTAACTATTGCTCCAGCAATGTTATTAGGTAGCAGCATCTGAGGGTAAATAGGCAGCCATGTAAAGAGGCTTAAGTGCCATCTGGCCTTACCTGCTAAGGTTCTTTTGCCCTTTGGAGTTGATCCTTTGGTCTTTTGTTGTTGTTGTTGTTTTGTGGTTTTTTTTGTTGTTGTTTTTTTGTTTGTTGGTTTGGTTTTCGATCTTAGGAAAAGAGTTGAATGCAATATGATTAAAATACACTTCTGGCCAATTTAGCTTGAGCTTCACAGCTGTCTGAAGATGCTCAGCAGTTGTGAGCAAGTGTGGTTACAGATGTACTGTTCACCTCTTGGTGATCAAGGTAACAAAGACAGCAGTTGCTGTCACATTCAGAGCAGTGGTGATGAGCAATAGTTAATGTCTATGTTGAATATTGACAGGGAAGTATTCACTCATACAACCCTGATGAGGACTTACAGTGAATGATAAATACTTCTTACAAGAAAAAAACTTGAAGAATACTATGTGATAGGATTTTTTGTGCTGGTTAGAGGCATGGTTTAAGTATAGTTTATCACCTTCTTATGGCATATGTTTTGTCCTGTGCGAACAACCAGGTATGTTTCCATAGAATCATAGACTCATAGAATGGTTTGTGTTGGAAGAGACCTTAAAAATCACCTAGTTCCAAACCCCTGCCATGGGCTGGGACACCTCCTATTTGATCAGGTTTTCTACTTAGATGCCATTTAAGTGGATAAAAACAGCACAGGAGGATAGATTCTATCGATCCCTCTTTGGGACATAACTGAACTACTACTGCAGGTGAGTAGAAGGATGGGTAATTCAGACATCAGTGCTTACAAATACTCGTGCAAAATGATTGTACCCTCATTCACACAGCTAGTGGTGTCCTTTTCTCTGTTATGAGATCCTTCTTTGCCTGGATGGATGCTTGTTTCTATCAGGTGCCCTGACTAAACCTTATTCTTTGTGTTTCCAGCTAATGTGTAAGGTCAGCTGTTAAGTTTTTACAAGCATGTTCTGTACTTCTGCAGACTAGATTAGGTTGTGTGTAAGACTGCACAACATAAATATTTTGTAGAGTTTGGAGAGACCAGTAGGACTGCTTTGTGTTTTGTAATGCTCACAACTTCATCTCCATAAAAAAGGCTGAACAAGGTCCTGACAACCTCCATGTCCACTGGTGGTGGTGGGAAAAGTGACACTGGTCAGTTTTTAGGGTTATGGAACATTATCTTTTCAGAATAAACTGGACCCAAGTTTGTAAAGTCTACCAAGGGAGGGTCCTTCCCTCTGCCTTAGTGCATCAGAGAGCAGAACCTGGCCCAGAGCCTGTAATCAGTTTGAACAGTCTGTCAGGTGCTTTGGGATTTGGAGGTGAAAGGTGCTGTGTAAATGTCAGGCATCATTTGCTGGGGCATTACAGCCAGGCTGAGAAGCACAGCCTACCAGAGACACTTCAACTGGGTGTTAGGGGTGACCTTGTGAAACACATTGCACTGGATGTATGGTTGTTTGTCGAGCAAAATTGCGTAATTTTGGCAACTATAAATCACTGAATGCATTTTCTTTATCTTACTATTTTGTCTAATTTTCTCTCATGTTTTCTTTATTGTTTAGATAAATCAAACCAAGTAGCCACGTACTAAGATATTTATTTATACAAAAGAGGTATGATCCCAGCTCCCTAGAGCTGTTCATATAAAATAACAGATCAGAGTGAATCATTTAAGCTGGATGGTTTATTTGGTTGTGGGTTGCTCTTTTGGGTTCATGAAATGTTGATGAGCCAATCACAACATTCTCACATCCATTCGTTATTGAAAACAACCTACGAAGCAATGAATAGCTCACACAAGGCTGGGGAAGACCTTCGCTGCTGAGACTCCAAAACACACACTGTGTCTATTATTTACACAAGTCACCTGGTTGTCCTGCTGCTTCCTGATGGCATTACTCAATTAATTAACCAACAGAGCGTGAATTTGGAGTACTGTATATGTATAGGAGCATATACATATGTGGGTTGATGGTTTCTCTCAGGGATTTTCAGTGCCTCAGAAGACTTGAATCTAGTCCCAGATAAACAAGTCAGTTCCAGGAGAGGGGGGTGTGCTATGAACGGCCTCCTCTATGGATGTAATTTTTCCCTCAGTGAGTATTTGTGACTTTATCTTGCAAGTTTGCTTTTCAACAGGCTAAAGCTTCATAAAAGTGAGTGCAAAAACAAAGAAGGGACTATCCTCCTATTTGGTTCCTCTGTGACACAAAACACTCTTCTAGGGAAGGAACTGAACATTGATTAATTTCTCTGAATACCTGCAGAATATTTTTCATGCTATATGGCATCAATTAGGGATTCCCTTTTCCTTTTCTTGAGCAAAGTAGGTAGTAGAACAGGGAGATGGTGGAAGGCTGCACAGAGAGAGAGGCAGCAAGGGTGGGGTGGCATGAAAGAGCTTTTCCACTTCCAAGTCACGTAACCCTGGGGAAGGTGGCTATAGATAAGGGAAGTTTGGTCTCCCAGGCCCTCCCTGGGTCCTATGCTTAGCACAGTTTCCCTCAGAGAGAAATCCAGAGGTCTCTTGACATGGCTTTCAGGAGGCCTCTGGGAAAAACAGCACTAAGAGGTCCTCTGTGAAGACCTCACCTCTTGCTGTTCCTTCTTATGTGATCTACTCAGTTCTTGATTGCCGTTTTCCTCTTTTCCATTTTAGTTTCTACTTCAGCAAAATGCCAGTTAGGAGTTATTTGTGCTTTCTGCTTTGGCTTTGAAGGTGGAACACGCAAAACCCTTTCGCCTGTGACATAGAAATCCGTGTTTTCCTGAGCTAAAAGAATAATTTAATTTCAGTATCTCTAAAGTGATGGACTTTTTTCTTCTATATAACTCTAGTTGTTTGTACGTGTAAACAGCACCCAGTACCTAAGAATTGCAGAGGCGAAGTTATCAGCAAAAATCATCTGGGAATAGACAAACCTGTAAATATCGCTCTAAATTTTGTATATTTGTTACTTTATGTTTGCGTGCCAGTGGAGCATAGTTGTCTTTTATAAGCAAACAGAAAGACAAGTGAGAATCTTACAAGCTAGGAAAAAAAAGGACATACAGGAAATAGAGGCTATTTCTGGAGTGGTCTTTTTGAAGCAGAGTTGTTTTGATTTGATTTATTAAATAGGAAGGTCAAGAAAGGCAAGAGAATAAATAAAAATCTTCTATAAGGTAGTTGTGTTGTTGGAAGTGTAATACTAAAAGTTATTACTAAGAAAGGAGCTTCTTCAATTTTGCATGTACCATATATTTTAGAAAGCTATTTTCCCATGTAAGGGCTGAAAAATAAATTGCTTTTTGGGCACCAGCAGCTTATTTGTACCACCTCCCCCCACTCCCCCCCCGCCATTCTTAGAATCAAGAATCAACTTTTCAACCTTGTCTGAGAAGGGACTGAGAAGTTTTTATTTTTCTTAATGGCAACACCTCCCCCATCCCCCTAAAAATAATTAGAATATTTAAGTCACTCAATAAAGACATAATCTTTAGAACATGTTCTGGACATAAAGAGTAATTTAAAAATTAGGAAAGATTTGACACATCCCTCCACTCACTAATCCTTTCTTTGAGCGCCTATCTTTGAGCGTTGAACTGGCAAGTTCAGAGAGCGAGCCTGGCAGCAGAGACCTTCATGAAATGATGGTGGTCTTTATGAGACATACTTTTGGCTTCGATTCCTTGAAAAAAAAAAAATCTGGAAAAGGCATCAGCTTTACTTGGGACACCTCCTTTTCATAACCTCAGCTGAGACCTTAGCATGAAGTCTGAACAGTTTTTCCTCATAAATAAGCTTATTTATTCCTAGAAGATATTGAGAATGGTGATCACTTTGATATATGTGATTACAATAAGAAGGTGAAAAAGAAAACAAAAATCAAGTAATAATTTTGATAAATACAATGTTAATTGCTCAAAAAGTACATTTAAAGGAAATTGGTCATAAATACTTTAGTATTTCAAAGTTTGGATGTAGCCATATGTCAGAAAAAGGAACCCAAAATAAAGTTATAATTTGGAGAGGTCTCAAAACTTCCCTTTTCACACAAACATGAACTCATAAAACATCCACAGATTTAGCTGAATATCCCACACATAAAAATATGGTCTTGTGTCACAACTAAGTGGTGTAAGTTTGTATTATTCATATTAGAATTATGAAATTAAATGCCAGCTTTAATGAAGGATATTCACTAATGAACCCTAGCAAAATATATGTGTAGCACAATGTTCTGCTTCAAAAATATGCCTTATTATATAGAGATAAAATCATAGCTTTCTAAATATGTACATATATGAACAGATAAAAAAACCTCATGAACTTGCAGGAATTTGGCTCAGCCTCCCCAGTGGGTCTTTCTCTCCAGAATGACTTTTCAGTTTCATTCTCAGTTCCCATCACTAACTTAAAAGACTTTATTCTCTGAACCTCCTTTCCCATCAGAAGTACCTCTCCTACAAGGGAAGGCTGCGACAATTGGGATTGTTCAGCCTCGAAAAGAGAAGGCTGCTCAGTGACAGCTTTGCAGTACCTGAAGGGAGCCGACAAGAAAGATGGAGAGAAACTATTTACAAGAGCAGTGACAAGACAAGGGGCAAATGGGTCCAAACTGGAGAAAACATATTTTGATTACATATTAGGAAAACAATTCTCCCCTGTGAACATGGTGAGGACCTGGCACAGGTTGCCCAGAGAAGCTGTGGCTGCCCCATCCCTGGAAGTGTCCAAGGCCAGGTTAGACAGGGCTTGGAGCAACCTGGAGCAGTGGAAGGTGTCCCTGCCCATGGCAGGGGGATGGAACTGGAAGGTCTTTAAGGTCCCTTCCCACCTACACCATTCTATGATTCTATGAAGTAGAGCAGGGTGGCACAACATATACTTCAAAGTGACCACGATGCTTTATTATTTGTTGTAGTCAACAAACAACTACCCACCTGGATTCCTGACTCTACTCTTTCCCTCAGGAAAGAGGCTGCTAGGAGGTTTATGACCTAAAGGAGAAGATCCATATCTCCTAATCTCAGCCATATGATTATCCTGTGCCAATGTCGCCCACTTCCCCTGGAGTGCAGAATTTGTAACTATTACATGGTTTATTTTTACATATCTGAGGAAAATGCCTTGATTCCCACAAGCTGTCAGTTAATGTTACAATGCTCCACTGAGAGGCTGTAAGCATCACCCACTCCTTAAAATGCTGATGATCTGCCTCAGATGTGTGATCACAGAAGCATAAGAGCTGGGCTGTTTTTTAATCCCCTTGTATTTTTAGCTTAGAGCAATGATCTTTTGCTTCTGGGCTTGTGGTTTGTTTGTGGATTTTGTTTTGGTTGTAGTTTGGTTTGGGTCGGGTTTTTGTTTGAGGTTGTTATTTTTAAAGGCTCCCTTGTGCTCTATAGGTTGACTGGGTAAAAGAAAAGGGTGCTCACCTCTAAAAATTTCCAAGTCACAAGTGGAGGGAAAAGCAGAAAACATGACATTAAAAACTGAATGGGATATATATTTGGGATAATTGAATGGGATAACTCAGAGTAGGTATAGACTGAATATTTGGAAGAAATGCTTTACTGTGAGGCGGGGCAGGCCCTGGCACAGGGTGCCCAGAGAAGCTGTGGCTGCCCCATCCCTGGATGTGTCCAAAGCCAGGTTGGATGAGGTTTCAAGCAACCTGGGATAGTGAAAGGTATTCCTGTCCATGGAGAGGGTGTTGGAAGGAGATAGCCTTTAGGGTCCCTTTCAACCCAAACCATATGAAACTGCTTGATTTAATTCTTCACTTGCAGCACCAAGGCCCACAGAACACTGGAATCAGTGTCTGCAGTGATCTTTCCCCCTGTGTTATTGAAGGACAAAAAGCTGAAATTCTGAATTTTCCCAATCTGTTTCTGAGACTGGAGTTCATCAGGTAGCACTCAAGACCCCTTACTCTTTATATGGGAAAGTTAGTGTTGGAATGGGACTGATATTACAGAAACAAAGAAGATATGCCTACCTACTTCCTTCTCCAGACTTTCCTTCCTCGGAAATAAGTGTCTCTTTGTAAATAGGAAATATTTTATTATCACCTTGTTAAGCCTAGTTGCTGAGCAGCACAGTTCCTCAGATACTATATGAAAATTAGTTTCAGTACAAGCCTTGATATTTTAGCAACTCAAAACAAGGTTAGTATTTGGACATCTAGACAGAGAAAGTGGAAAGTCAAGTAAGACTTTGACCTGCTTGTCAGTAAAAGACAATAATAAATCAATAATCATTGATGCTTGTACAGGCATTTAAATGACCCTTTTATGTATCATCTTTCAGATGAGTTGCACTTACTAAGCACAACTCTTTTTTGTTTTGGTTTTTTTTTGCTGCACCTGTCAGAACTTTTATTCATTAGGAAGCTGGTTGCTGTTGACACTTGCATTTTAAATCCATAAAACTAAAATAATAATATTACTCTGTGCAAAGTTTTGATAATGGGTATCTTCCTCTCTTTCCAATGACTGGTCTAAAATGGCCATTCCCTCAGTGCCAAAGAATTTATTTTTTAATTTATTTGATTTTTTTTTTCTTGGTGGCTGTGCAGTTTCAAATTAGAGGTGAACTGAAGTTTCAGAGACTCCCTACCCCTGAACTTCTGTGTGAGGTTCAGTACAGACTGTCCGCTAGATAAAACACATTCAGGAAGTCTTTCTTGAAAAGACCTGATAGGGCAGTGTTGAATGGTGTTGGGATCTTGGTAATTTGAGATGTGGAAACCTTGCTGAGGTCTCAGCTGAGGCTTTGAAGGCTTTGGCACAGTATTTGCACAGGGAATATGATTTCTGTCTTTTGGGTCGCATTCTTAGGCTACAAAGTAGTGTTCTGGCTGCCTCTTTCCTGGGGCAAGTAGTTGAGCATTCAGTGTATTTCACCTTTACTGGTTAGGTGATAAAAGATTTTAGTCTATTCCTTAGGATCTTATGGTGTCATTTCAATGAAGTTAGATGTTAATTACTTGCATGAAACACTTTTTAATGGAGCAAGCACACTTTTGCCAAATGGGAGAAAGTATGCCACTTGCTGCTGTTTTGTTTTTCTGCATTTCCCTCAGGGTCCAACTATATTGCAGCCATAACCCAAACCCCAAATCCACTCACGAGGAGGTTGCCATCTTACCCCAGTAACAGATCCTGAGCTGAAGGGGTCTAACCACTTTTATGAAACAATGTGGGATGTTCGAGGATATCTTAATTGCTCTTGCATTTCAAAAGTTTAGGAAAATCAAAATGAATTTGTTAGCACCTCCTCAGTCCTCCTGGTTCAATGAATGTGAACCATCTTTTCTGTTTGTAGTTATTTGCATTTTAATCCTGGTTTTAGGTTCAGATCTCTCAGCATGCAGCTGTGTGAGCAGTCATATTGAAGTGTAGACTATTCCTTGTGATGTTGCATGCTGCAGGACCAAGGGTCCAGCAAGAGTACTAGTTCTTGCAGTTCTTTCTCTTTCACAGGACACAAAGCTGGGCTGGAAGCCCAAGTTATAAACCCCTTACCAGCTCCAAACTTTGACAAAGGTATGTGGGTTCATGTGATTTTCCCCTCCTGGCAGCAGAACCAACTGAGATCACACAAGTCTCTGCCTCAAATTAGCTCATGGATCTGGGATATGGAAGAGGTTTAATGAGGGTGTCATGCATTTAATACCTTATATTACAGACCATTTTTGGCTGTGATTTGCAGTGCCACCATGACTATGATTGCAAAGACTCAGGCCAGGGTTTGACTATCAGTAGTTACTGCTTCCTGCAGTGAAATATGCAGAAATACATGCCAAATGCTTAGGAGTGTGAGTCCTAAAAGGATTCTACCTTTCCTAGTTTTTCATTGCCCAAGGCAACACAGTTGCCTAGAAATAGTTAATGGTGTTCCTTGCAAAGCCACATTCTCCTTTAAGGGTCATCATTATCTCCATTTTAAGGCTGAACCGAGATTTAAATTTAACTTCACGTTATTGAGATGCAAATCACCCTGGTCTCATAAGTATTATATGTTTAAATCATATTTTTCATCATGAAACCCTCTCTTTTTTTAAAGTGTTTCCCTTTAAGTACATTTTTCCATTAAACTAAATATATGTTTAATTTTTTTCTCCTCCAAAGGCAAAGTCCTTTCAACTGATGCCAGTGTTATTATTTCTCAAAACGAGTTTCATCTTGATCCATAAACATTTTATGCCAAGAATAATGCCGTTTTAAAGACAATAAGTGCCTATTTCTGCCTGAGGCCATTGGAAACCCCGTAAAGGAGGCAGTATGAATTAAAGACACTTAATCATATTTCCCCATTTTTAACTGTTATTTTTTTTACACTCTGAAGCAGTTTTTATATCCTTGCTGAGTCCTATTGAATGCCATAAATCTTAATTAAAGATGTAATTTTTTTTATTTTATTTTATGAAATCTGAGCTGGAAAGAACATTTCTTATTTTTAAGACTTGCGCTGTGTTCAGGCTCATAAAACAAAGAGGACTTTTACACTCACAGGGTTTCAAAAGTGATTATTGCAGCTATTATGTCAAATCACTACCATAATTATTATTATTGTTGGGTTTGGTGTTTTTATGATTATTGTTAATGCCTCAGCTTTGCATTTTCTGTGCACAAAATATGGAGAAAAAAATAGCTTACACTAAGTGCATATTTCTATGGAAGATGGAGGAAGGCTTGTAGATATATACACAGGATATATACAGGAATTTGGATTTAACATATTCACTGTGGGGTGGTGTGAGTTTTGTTGGTTTGTTGTTGTGTTTTTGTTTGTTTTCTTGTTTTCATTTTGATGCAGGAGCAGTTTCAGCTCGGTTGACTTAAATAACAGTGTGTTTGGTGTAAACTTTCATTCAGTTTATTGAAGCCAACAGAATTACATTCTTTATACTGGGAGAAGTTCTCTCTCTGATAATGTCATTTTCCCACTGTTCCACATACTTGCCCTGTTGAGAGGAAGGAGGGGAGCAAAGTTTCACTGTCTTATCTGTATTGCTGAGAAGAAATAGGTACTCCATACCTTTCAAGACCAGACTGTATTTCTAGTAGCTCCTGTAGCTGAAATGGAAAACACTGTGGAAAGGTTTTGATCTGAAGCCCGTTAAATTCAACGGGAAGATTTGTGTCGACTCTGGGTAACAAGCAGTATTTGCTCTGCTTTAATGGCACCCGCTGGAAGTATATCACTTGACAGCCTTGTTCTGAGCCCCAGGGCATTTTAACAGCCTGCTCCAAAGTCAAAGAAAATCAGCATGAATTTTCCCAATAATTTCTCCACTTTTTTTGATTGAGCTCCTTACAGATTGATTGAGGCAGATGCCAACTGCAGGGACCTTCCCTTGGTGGGGAGCACTGACCACCAGGCTATGATGATTTTCCAAACACTTCTCACCACTGATGCCATCAAAGAAGGTGTTGTTAAACTTAACAAATTACCCAGCACTCCTGATGCAGAGAAACTAGCAGCACAGACACATCCATGAATGTAGGCCATCTATTCACAGCTTCCAGCCTGCCAGGCACTCAGGGAGCCCATTGGCTTTCCATGGTATAATTTCATACTTCACATTAAGGTTAGTTGGGTATTTACACTCTAACGTGCTCAGTTAACAGTTGGTAATGAATCATCCTTTTAAATTTGGCTCTTGTCTCTGGAATTTCTCCAGTTAATACTAGCATTTTTCTATGCTCTGGAAAATCGAACAAAAGAAAGGGTAGAAGTTTTGCAGGCCAAGGACCAAGCTGCTGGGTAGAGGTGTGAGTGAGCACATGAAAATGTGATTCTCCAGTCATTAAGCACATGAATAATGTTGCTCCTGTGAGTAATGCTGCTGAGTCAACAATGAAACATTCATGTGAATAAACCTACCTATGGCTAAGACTTTGTGGGGCTGCAACCTCATGCTCTCACTTTCTGCTGCAAGGTCACTGTGTTTCCACAGCTGCCAAGTCAACCAACGAGACACCAGTGGCTTTTATTGGATACTCATAGTTACTGTTCCTTAACATAACATGACCTTTCTCAATGAAACCTGAATCAAAAGGGCATTGATTTACTAGCTGTGAAGTGATGTTTCCTCACTGGCATCTAATAAGTTATTTAAAACATGGTTTAGTCAGGAAAATCATTATTTTAGAACCACATCTCCTCTTATAAAGGCATTTTGGAAGATAGCAAAAATGCAAAGAGAATATGTTTCCCATCGCATACCACTCATAGAATTTATTTTGGGTAGCTTTCATGCCTGCAGCTACAGTATCTCACTTCTGCATTGGTACTGACTTTGGGAAAAAGCAGGAAGCACTTATTCCATGTCACAAATCAGTTGCTGTGGTAGTTTCCATTTCATTCACAGTAATAATTACATGGTTGCTGCTATTCTGAAGCTTCCTAGTGAAGGATCATAATTTTTATGCTTCCTCTAATTTATAAAGGGTGAAGTACTATGGTGGGGAGAGAAAAATAACCAACCAGTCAGTATCTTTTTCTTTTCTCAAGATGGTATAATTTTGGAAGCAAGGATCATAAAAGAGAGATGAAACTTTATTTTGAGGATACCTTGTTAAGTACTAGTAGAAGGAAAGACCATGCGCATTCTGGGGTCATGAATGGTGGGGAGAAAGAGTGGTTCTGAGTGGGGTTACATAACTAGAGATCGTGGTCTGAGGAAAGGATAGACCAGTATTTCCCTGACTTCAAAAAATACAGATCAAGTAGTCTGTTTGGACAAAACACAAAAATAAAAGAAAAGAAATTATATATCCAAGGATAATCTCTTGCAGCATTACTGAAACAGACTCTATTTATGGCAGAAACATTTTAGGAAAGGGTTTGACTCTATGAGTCCTCAGTAATTTTTTTTTTTTAATTTTTATTTGTTTATTTTTGTGTTTGGGGCTCTTGTAGGCTTTCTTTGCTTGTTTGCTTGGTTTCTTTGTGAGTGTCTATTTTTATTTTATTTGTGGGGGTTCTTGTTTTTTTTGTTTTGGTTTGTGTTTTGTTTTTCTCTCCCCTGTTTTCCTGGGACTGTGTTCCTGTGTGATGTTACAAGGATTTTAGCAGTCATTTCACAGGCCCCATTCTGACACCTTCCAGACACTCAGCAGTCCATATACCATAGCCTGAGGAACACAGGACAGGACAATTTCTCCAGGCTCCAGCCAGTTTTATTTGCTATGTTGTGATCATCCAAGTTCTTGGGTTTAGAAGTAATTTAATGCAGGTGAACAGGGAACTGACATAGGTCATTTTTGGGTTATATTGGCTTAATTTAATTTTTCAGTTCATGACATATGTTGTTGAAAGCTGATTAACTCTGTTTTTGATTGACTGTTATACTGCTTTTCCTTTTCTTTAAATTTTTTTTTTTTATTTAAGTAGTCATGGATAGAAGCCCCTTAAAATCATAATACTAACAGAAACCCCTTTCACAACCTCCAACAAAGATTAGTGAAGTTTATCTTTGTTTTTCAGTCTTGTTTTTCAGCTGTTTTGTCACCTATGCACACAGACAAAAATATATACATACTTACACCTGTGGACATTTAAGTATGCACACACACACACACACACACACACACACACACACACACATATATATATTATTATTAATTTTTTTCTAATTCAAGTCCTGAAAGCAAGTGGTGAGTACCAGCATAGAGTATTACTACATCTATATTTTGAGGGAAGCTTAAACATGGCTTTTCCATATGAACATTTTGAGTACAGCTCACAGGTTGAGAGGGTAAATAGGACTGCTGGATTGGTACAGAAATGTACTTTATCCCAAAGCACTGTAGCAGCAATGCCATTGACACCAGATGGCTGTTCTATATCTGCAGCTGATGAGGTTAGTTCTCCTCCTGGCAGTCTGGTAAGGAAATCAATTGGGAGGATGTGTTTTTCTTTCTTTCTTTTTCTTCCTTTCTTCCTTTCTTCCTTTCTTCCTTTCTTCCTT
>VWZF01003471.1:371089-393298 GCA_013396755.1 Sclerurus mexicanus | reverse complement strand
TTTTTAATTTTTTTTCCAGTAAAACCTCTCATACTTTTCAATAGTGAACCTGGAAGTACTAATCAAATGAGAAGAGAGAGCATTACTGTTTTCAATGGGGAATAGGACCAGCTTCAAAATTGGGATACATGGGCAGGTGTAGGCGGGGGACCTTAATTTAATGCCTTGCACTTATTCTATGATTTTAAATAGTATTCTGTATCAAGTATTTTCCTAAAGTCACTGGCACTTTAAAAAGTGAACTCTCATTCGAGGACTACTTCATACCTAAAACCAGCACCTAGTCTGTCCTAGGTTTTAGAATTAGTTATTATGTTATAAAAATCTCTTGTGTTGTGCCCTCAGAAGAAGTGCAGTGATTATAACAGCGCTGGACTTGGATGCTCTTCTGGCTTGAATTATAAAAGCAGAATCTGAAAACATCAGACTTCACAGATTATGGGATTCAGATTTACTCTGGTAGCTGAGGTTTATGGCTCAGGTCCATCTCTATAATGACATTATGTTAACTTTAAAAAAGGCTTCCAGCAACTTAATTGGCAAATTCTAGCAAATAATCAACAGTTCTTAGCTCAGTTCTTTTTTTTTTTTTTTTTTTCATTTTTAGTGGTTTTAAGCAATGTAAGTACTTGAATTATATGATTATTTATGGAATGACATCGTAGTAAAAGATAATGTTTTAGCAAAGAAACAACAATTTTCTGATAATTAGAGAACCAGTGTATAAAATTATGCATTCATACTGAGGAATGACTGATCTGCCTTGCACAGACACAAACACAATTTCATCAGACTGTGAGCTGTTTGTCTGGACATCGGAACATAAGAAGCTTTGCCTCTGGATGAACCAAAGGACACCTTTACCTTCCAAACAAGGCAATGGAGGGAGATGCTGTCAGTGAGAACGAGATGGTGAGCAGTCCCCAGGTGTACAAACACTCAGCCAGGTCTGTGCACGTCCAAGAAGTGAACCTGATCCTCTGAGTCAGGACCACGAAAAAACTGTGCATCTGAAACTCAAACTACAGACTACTGAGGGAAAATTAAAAAAAAAAAAAAAATTAAAAAAAAAAATAAGAAAAAGGAAGTAAAGAAAAAACATAAAATTTTAAAAAAGAAAGAGGAAGATATAAGTTGTGCAGAAAAGATGTCCATTCCAGAGAAAATATAGATGTTCATTCTCCATTATTTCACATTTTTTGTGACCATTTCCTTGCCACTCATTTTTTTTCTGCTTTGTCAATTTCTTAACCAAACAGTGTCTCCTGGAAAATACAATTTCATGAGAAATGAAAAAAAATATTTCAGGGATTGAAATTCCCAAGATTTTGAGCAGGCAGAGTTGAAAGGCATCAATTTAAGTTGTTGCTGTCTGGTAAATTTTTTCATTTCAAGAAGATAAAATTATTCTTTCTGACTTTTTATCCTAAATAGATTTTTCACTACTTGAAAAACCCCTTTTTTTATTTTAACTAGTCAAAAATGTATTTTTTAAAGTGGAATGTAATGGCAATAGTATTTAGTTTAGTGTGCATACAAGTATTACATTCTTGCCTTTTATATGTAAAAGTCAAATACAGAATTTTACTACCTCAGAAGTTAATTCTTTTGGGGTTCTAACTAAAACATTTTTGAAGTTTTGTTCATTTCAGTTTTTAAATTTTTGCTCTGATTCGGAAGAGAGAAAATGAAAATATTTTTTACAGTACCAGAGCTTCATGCAGATTATTTGTACCTTCAAATGCTCTCCCTTTGCCTGTACCTTGCCTTCCCACCACTGCTCATGGTGGCTCTACAGGAGCCTGGCACAGGAGAAGCAACCTGGACAGAGGGGAGGATGCTCTAGTGCTCCTGTCTCTGCTGCAGCCTGACTTTGCACTGTGAAAGCCAGCTCTTCTGCAGGAATGGGTTTATTATCCAATATAAGACCTATCTGAAGGGTTTAAACCAGGCTATGGCCTGTGGCAGCTGAAAAGACAAAAGTGAAGCTCAAGTTGTGTAGAAAACAGACATCATCTGTCCACAGAGCAACATGATAGCATGCACCATGGACTGTGCATGTGACTGAAACAACAGGGTTGGGCTGAGGCTTTGGGCATTGAGCTAGGGAAATGTGCAGCACTGAGAAATATTGTATTTTAGATTATGTATATAATACATGTGTTTTCTCAAGACAGGCTTGCTGCACACACCACAGAAAACTCAGGTGTCAGCCTACCAGCTGTAACCATTCATGTCAGCCAGCATGGCATGCTGTATTTTGAAGGCAGTGAGGTTTACACTTGTGGCAGGAAATTGTCACAGGTGTAATTGCACATACAATATGGTTAAATCTCAGTGCACTGTGCATTACCACCCATCAGTTACAATAATCTCTGTACAGATACAATCTGTTTCCTGATATAACACATAGGTTCATAACATGCTATACATTGTGCTCACAAAGAAAACTCTGTCTGGGACTCAAAGCCCTTCACCCACTTTAATTGTTATTACTTCTAGCTGTGTGGTACCTAGGAGATATATATTCTCTTATGTTCTGAAAGCACAGAAGCCATTGAGGTAGCTGGATTTCTAAAATGACAACTGGCAGTCTGGGTGGGGGAAGAGATTGCCTACTCCTGGCCAGGTTTTTCTTACTGGTTGAAAGGTCCCTTGTGATTTGGATCACAGAATAATTCAGGCTGGAAGGGACTGCTGACAGACGTCTATCCCAGATTCCTGCTCTTAGAATCATAGAATGGTTTGTGTCGGAAGGAATTTGAAAGATCATCTCATTCCAACCCTCCTGCCATGGGCTGGGACACCTTCCACCATCCAAGATTGCTCCAAGCCCTGTCCAACCTGGCCTTGAACCCTTCCAGGGATGGGGCAGCCACAACTTCTCTGGGCAACCTGTGCCAGGGCCTCACCACCTTTACAGTAAAGAATTTCTTCCTAATATCTAACCTAAATCTCTCCTCTCTTAGTTTAAAACCATCCCCCCTTTTCCTATCACTACATGCCCATGTAAAAAGTCACTCAGCTCTGTTACATGGGATTAGCCCATCCCAGATACTGAACTCAACTTCAGAATGTTTATGCCAGCTGCTTTCTCCAGGCCTGCAAGCTTGAGGTCCCTCTGAAAGAAAACTTTTCCTTCCAGCATATTAACCTCGCAGTACAGCTCAGTGTCATCCACAAACTTGGTGAGAAGACACCCTGGCCCCTTTTCCAGGCTGTCAATAAAGAGCTTGTACAACATTGTCCCCAGTAGTAATCCCTGTCACTGGACACTGGCTACAGATTGGACTTTTTATCACTGATCACCACACTAAAAACCTGGTAATAGAATTAATTTTCTACTATCCAGCTAATTTTCCGCTGTCTTCATAAAATGTTTATTCAATTTATAACTTGGTAGTTTGGTTATGAGTATATTCTGGGACACTGTGCCAAAATATTTGCTCAAGTCAAAGTGTGTAACACCTGCTGGTCCCTCCGTGTCCCCAGAGCCATGATTCTAATCTCAAACACAAAAGTGTGGTGTAGAGTAGGAAACTGAGGCACAGGTATTTGAATATCCCACTGGTTCCTTGGGTTGCAGTAAAGGATATTAA
The DNA here is from genome assembly GCA_013396755.1 of Sclerurus mexicanus. Lineage (NCBI taxonomy): Eukaryota > Metazoa > Chordata > Aves > Passeriformes > Furnariidae > Sclerurus > Sclerurus mexicanus. The sequence goes on along the minus strand of VWZF01003471.1, from coordinate 389,699 downwards.
GGAGGTAGATGAAGTTTCCTCAAGGGCTTTGAAAGGTCTGTGACTTTTGAAGGGTGAGGAAAGTTTTCTGTATCTCAGTAAGAGGGGGTACAATACAGCTACTTGTATGTAGAGGCATGGGTTCCAACAGCACATCACTAATCTGTCTATGTGTGAGAAATATAATTTTAATTACCCTGTGTTTGCTCTCTTTATGGCCATCTCTTCTACTATTTGAAATTAGTCTTCAGTGTGTCAGTCCACCCCACGGGCATGGGTGAAGAATCCCAACCAAATCATGGTCCTAATTCAACTAGATCAGGGCCACACCATATTTTTAAACAAAGGTAACTCAATGCTTAGTTCATCTCTCGTCTTCCAGCTGCTGCCACTTGCCTGGTATGTAAATTTAGAGCTCTTGTGCTAACCATTAATTTTGCTCCCCAGGATCCCAAGGGGACACATCCTGCTAGGTTTATTCTTGATGAAACCCATTCCACTGCTGCACAAAGCCGGCATTGTCAGGAAGATTTAGGTCCTGATGGTAAGACATCTTTCCTTGTGAATTCTACTCATCATAAGGAGGTTACAAATCCTAAATCACAGTGGGGCCACCCCTTCTTTGCTCTCAGTGCACCATCATAACTCTTCTACCTTAACTATTAGAGGAATGCTGTCTATGCCTCTTATCAGGCCTGGGTCAAAGGTGAATATCTGAGCTTCTCGGTCATGGTGATACAAAGTGCTGTGAAATATGGTAACAACAATGTTTCAGGAATCTCTGAGGCCATGCTGTAAATGCACAAGAGGGTCTGTGTGAATCTGCTTTTTGTCTTCCACTGCAGATGTGATGCTACCTTGAAAGAAGAGGTTAAAAATCCTCCTGGAAATAGCTTTTGTGTTTGCAGTGGTGAGGGGGAGAGGGCTGGTTTTTAGCCATTGATGGCACAGGGAAACAGCTGGGAGAGGGCTTTGCAGAGCTATCTCTGCTCTGCAAGCTTGGTGATGCAGATCAGTAGTGTAAATAGACACTGATAACTCTTGGAGTCATTCAGTAATGACTTTCAGCACTCCTTCTTAAAATAGAGCCTTTTGTTCATGGGACAAAACAAAATAAAACAAGAGTCTAATCTGTGAGCTAAAATCTTCTTTTAGCTATCCCTCCTTTTAACAAGAATTTTTTCCCCTTCTTGCAGTACTTTCGGCTTCCAGTCTGATCCCTACTAGTTTTTCTTAGTTAAGAAAAACAAAAGATGGGATACAGAATCACAGAATCACCTAGGCTGGAAAAAGCCTCCAAGACCATTAAGTCCAACAGTTAACCAATATAAAGAGTTTTTCAATCTTTCTGGGGCCTGAAAAATTGTTGGGAGCATCTAGGCAAATGACAATAAGGAATAGAAGAACTTCTCTGTACTGGTGTCAGGCAGCAAGGGAAGGGTGGAGAGGCTGTCAGACAAAGTGTTCTTTTTTGTGTGGAGCAGGGCGAACAGACTGGTGGCATGGTGATTTGAGAAGAAAGGTCAGTGTGTTCTGAACCTGTAATAATCATAATCAAAGTCAAAACTGCTGTGAGATGGAGCATGATTTTCTGAAGTCTGAGTGTGTGAAAAGAGGAGAGAGTCTCTTGCAGAGATCATGCTGAGTGGGAAGGGAGCCACAAGGATCATCAAGTCCTCTTGGCCTTGCACAGGACCATCCCCATGAGTCACTCCCTGTGCCCCAGAGGATCACCCACATGCTCCCTGAGCTCTGGCAGCCTTGGTGCTGTGCCCACTGCCCTGGGGAGCCTGGTCAGTGTCCACCACACTCTGGGTAAGAACCTTTTTTTGATACCCACCCTAACCCTGCCCTGACACAGCTCCAGCCATTCCCTGGGTGCTGCCCCTGGTCCCACAGAGCAGAGATCAGTGCCTGCCCCTCCTCTGCTGCTCCCCACAAAGCTGTCCCTGCAGTGAGGTCTCCCCTCAGTCTCCTCTCCTTCAGCTGAACACACCAAGTGCCCTCAATGTCCTCACATGCTTCCCGTCAAGGTCCTTCACCATCTGCATTGCCCTCCTTTGGACCCTCTCTAATGGCTTAATATCTTCCTTACATTGCTGCACACAATATTCAAGGTGAGGTCACCCCAGTGCAGAGAAGGAAGAAGGAGGCATTTCCTCTTTGCATTTAAGTAATGGGCAGAATCTAAACATACTCTATGCTTGCAGACAGTACTGCTGAAGCAGATGAAGGTCATTCCCTCAAAGACCTGTTACATTTCCCTAAAAGGAATTAAAATAAGAATGTCCTTCTGTGTTTTGCAGCAAACATGCTGCAATAATATTGTGAGGTTAAATTTAGCATTCACTGAGCAACACATTGCAGTCCCATCATCATAGAATATCCTGAGTTGAAAGGGAACCACAAGGATCTTTGAGTTCAGCTCATGGCCCTGCATGGAACAGCCCCAAGGATCACATCCTGTGCCTGAGAGCATTTTCCAAATGCGTCTTGAACTCCGGTGAGGTTTGTGCTGTGACCACTTTCTGGGGAACCTGTTTCAGTACTCAGTCACCCTCTGGGTGAAAAATGTTTTCCTAATATCCAGCCTAAACCCACCCTTGACTCAACTTCAGGCCATTCCCTTGGGTCCTGTCAATGGTCACCCCAGAGAAGAGATCAGTGCCTGCCCCTTCTTTCCCCCCATTAGGAAGCTGCAGACCATGATGAGGTCTGCTATGAGATATATTCTGCTCAAAGCCCTTTTGGTCTCACCCCTGTTCTCCTTGGCCCTTGCACTCCCTCTGTCCCTTTGTACCCGACTCCTCCTCCCCAGCACACTTAACATCCAAGAATCTGGTCATTAATTACTGTGGTAATGATTTGCAACCTGTCTGGTGGTGTCAGGAAGCAAAGCACAGCCTTTTCAAAGTTGGGGGGATCAATCAGGCTCAAGTCAAAACAGAAAGACGTGTTTCCAACTAATTCTAGGGGTCAGTGATGACAAGTACTATTGAGCATAGATGTTTGGCCATCAAGTGGGCAACATAGTTGGGAACTCACCCCATGGGAAGGGCAAAGGGCCTTTTCTATTTTACTTTTCTCTACTCAACTTATTTGATCACACACATCAAGTTAAAATAAAAGGGCTGGAGGGTTGTGGGGGAGGAACTGTCCGTGGAGAATTTCCAAACCTGTTTTCAATCAAACTGTTATATCTTTTCCCAAGGTTGGTGTTCCTGGTGCTCTCTGGCCCTGCTTCCTCCTCCCCTTTTCTGAACTCTACTATGAAGTTATTTTTTCAAGGGTTGTGTCAAGAGACTTTTCAGACTTCAGATTTTTGATGTCATAAAGTGCAATTTGATATATCAGAAATATGAGGACTAGAGGAAAATAAAGAGCTCAGGCCTGGCTGCTTACATAACATCTTTTGATTGCATAGTAATTCTGTCAGTATTATTAAATAATATTGTAGTGGTAACAAAGAATAATAGCCAAATGTAAGAGATTTAAAATGCTATGTAGAAAAAAAAATAGATTCTGCGTTAATTGAATAGTCAAGAAAATGTGAGAATGAATCCAAGTTTTCATTTACAGTTCTGACAGAACCAGAAAACAACAGATTTTAAGACCAAAAATAGACCTTAAACTATCTGCTTTTTCAACCTCCTATGTAACAAAACTATGTATCATCCAACTTTTTAAAAGTAGAAATAGTAGTTTAATTTCCCTTTTCTCCTTGTTATTTTTTTTTTTTTAAATGGGGGAGGAGATCAAAGGCATGAGAAAAATTGATGCAAATTTTTCCCCGAGTTGGAATTTACAGGTGCAAACCCCCTATTTTTGTAACACACTTGTGTATATATATACATATATATATACATATGTATACATATATATGTATATATATATATAAAACTTCCAGAAATGGGGCAGTAATCTTCTCCTTATCATGTAGTCACAGGAGATTATAGCTGAGAAGATCTATTAGGTGCAATTGGCAGCAGGTCACTCCCAGACCCCTGTCCTAATACAAGCATGACGAGAGCTTGTGAAGCAGCTCCCATTTCCTTCTGCACAACATCAAAGGGAAAACTCGAGTCCTACCTGCTGTACAGATTCTTGAAGAGCAGAGAAGCTGTGGATGCATACTTCAAATGCCGTGGGTGGATGACCCCAAACCCGCTTGTTTAAATAGCAAGTTACATGTTTTGTAGCCGGCAACAACTGTGAGTGTCACACACTACTCCGTGGGATAGTTTCCATATATAAACATCACTATTTCTTTATGCTAATAATACTGACAATTGTATGAGAGGGAGAGCTATGTGTGTTCTTATACTGACTGTGATGCTGGTTTGGTTGGCTTCAGTGAAATCTTGGGGGATATGCTAAACAAAAGAAGAAGTTGCCTAGATATTGAAGGAGTTATTGCAAATGCAGTGGACATTTTTCACATTTAACTAGGTTGTTCAACTGGTCTAACTACTGCTGCATCTTCTTTGCAGTCATGAATATGGGCAAAATCTTAAACTGAAAATGAGCTATCACAAACTAATAAATTTCTGTATATAGTATATAGAGATACACGTACTTAGACATAGAGAAAAAAAAGTGTCAATTCTCAATTTTAAAAGTATGGATTTGTGCTTTAGCAAGCTGCCTTTCATACTCCAATGGAGAGAATAGGGAATATTTTTGAGTTTGTTGAAATAATTAATAAAGCCAATGAAAACTTACGTGCCATCAACCATAATCTTTACTAGAACATGTGTTTTAGGAAAAGCAAAATTATCAAGTGCATACAATCAATGGTAGACTGAAATCAAAGACTAATACAGTCTTAGAGGAACCTCCAGAAGTGCAATCTTCATCTCAAAGGAAGACTTGATAGGATAAGATAACCTAAACCTCAACTGAGGCACTGAAAAAAACCAGCCTTTTCTCTTGAAACACATTAATTTGAACATTATTTCAAGCTTGAGTCTTGCTCCACTCAGTGTTATTGAAGTTTGTTAGGTGCCAGTGTTGAGGTTGCCTCTGCAAGGAGCAGGAGACCAGCACTGTCTCAGACTGGCACCTCCACATTGCCTTGAGTGTGAAAAATTGCTGAGCCACCCTAACACTGCTGTCTCAGAAGGGGAGGGAGCAGTGCTCCCTCATTTCTTTCACCTTTAGACATCTAAATTATGACTGAGCGAGTCTTGCCAAGCTCATTTTCAGCCAACCATGAAAAGAATTGTAAAGCCTGATCCACCTGACCTACTGTAAATGTCTTCTTTGGGATCTGATGAAAGCATTTCAAAGCTTCTCTTTCTCTTCACTGGCTGTAGGGTTTATATCTGGTTTGATAGCTGTAAAGCAGCAGGGACATCCATCTGATTAAACATTTCTAGCCAACTACCTATAGCTCACTTTATTGTCAGCAGAATAAGGGTGTAATCCAACTCACATAAAAGTAGATGTCTTGTTAGATCACAGAACTACAATGGTTTTGNTCTAATCTAAAGTGACCTTCCTTCAGTTTAAAATCTTCACTCCTTGTCCAGTTGCAACAGACTCTGCTGAAATGCTTTCACCCATCTTTCTTATAGGCCACCCTTAAGTACTAGAAGGCCTCAACAAAATCTTCCTTTGTATGTGAACTGTATAAACCTCTACTGGTTAGATCTTCACCAAGAAGAAAGTGAGAACATGGTAAATTTAGATGCATGAAGTTAAGTGATTAATTCCTTTTTTAGTGCCTATATTTGATCAGATGTATTCCAGCCTATATACCTTGACCATTATTGAGGTCTGGGCAAAATTTATTTATGGTTTGGCTCAAGAACTGACTCAACATCTTTTAAGTAGCCAAGTGTGAACTTTGCAACCAAGATAGGTATCTTACTAAAAATGCTTGATAGCACTAATTAGAAAGATGCTATTTGATCTGTATATCCTTTTCAGGCACACACTTTAATGCTGATGTTAAAGAAATGAACCTGTTGGAGATTGGACTAATTCCCAGGGAAATAAATAGAAGTTCTTATAGAAAACCCAGAATGTGGCTTTAGGTGGGAAATTCTTAGAGTTGCCATATGTTTTTCAGTTTCCACCTGTGATAAATTATAGTTTCTTCCACTAACTGGAACATTCAGATACAATTCAGTTAATTATAGAAGGAATTATTCTCTTATTCTCATCCTCAAGAAATATAAAGAGCTCTAGAAAACATGGTGATTGCTCCTCACAGGTCTTGTCTTCAGAGTGACCAAAGTGACATTATTTCAGAGATAGGGAAAAAATGGTACCTGCATTCAGTAGTTCTGACAGCAGTAGCCCCAAGGAGTATATCCTCCTCAACTCCAAATACTTAAAAGATTAGTTTAAGTCATGAATTGCACAGGATTCTCTTCTGCATATGTTGGTTTGAAATATAGGGGTGGGAAAAAAAAGAAAGAATATCAGGTCAAGACAAAAGGATATAAAGAAGCACCTTAATAAAACTGAAGCTGTGAGATTCTGGCTCTTAAACCTGCTCAAATATTGAACATATTTTAAGTTCAGCATCATAGGGTGCTGAAAAATTTCACTTCCTGGAGAAAGAAAACTGAAGCTGAAGCTGAGACATTTTAAAGTAAAACCTTGAACTGTATTTTCATTCCATAAAAGTTAATTTTCTCAGCAGTTGCTTTCCCTTGAGCTCATTGAGATTTATTTATGACTGCTGCATTGCTGATGAAAACAAAAAATAAAATCCACACCAGAACAAGACTGCTGTTTAAGGGAAGATGTTTAACATGTTTAGCTATTTCTTAAGAACTTGTGTGACTTTTGTATGAACAGGTAGGCATCTGTTAGGGTAGAATTTCACTGAGCAGCTTAATTAGCTCTTCATGCTATTTAATGTTATGTTAAATGACTTACCAGAAGTTATTAATTAAAGTATTAAGATCTCATTATTTTTTAGTAATGGGACACATGGGAAGAGGGAAAAGAATAGGACTTTATTATTAACAAGTTTCAGGGAACGATGAGTAAATTGGATAAACAGAGGAAATGCATCCAGTTGTATAAATGATCTGATAGTTTATACTTGTTAGAAGAACCCTAAAAATACTCATATATGTTCAAATATTTTAAACTGCTAGCATTATTGGTTTGAATAAACCTCTCCATAGCCAACTTTAGGAAATCAGGGCTTCCTCAAAGGGAGTTCTTGGCTCTTCAGTGAACATCTGTCTGTATTTAGCCACATATAAAACTGACAGTTTGTGAATGGATATTTTAATGTGCCTTATTTTAAATAGTGGAGATTGCAAGTGATTTTCTTGTTACGGGGCTGATTAAATGCTCTATGTCATGGTGACAGGAGGAGATGAACCTCGTCATCCTCCCTGCCTACCCCTTCCTGTGTCACATCTGCATAGAGGGAAAACTTGAACTTTCCACTCTTCCATCAAGGTCTCCAAAATCTCATGGTTTTCCAGGAGGTGACCCTGTGTTTGGAGACCAAAGTTGCAGCTTCTCTCACCTCTCTTGAGGTGTTTATGGTGCATGTGTGTCTGAGGTTTCTGGGAGCAATATGAATTTGAGAGTGTGATTGATCTCATCAGAAATTGCACTTAAATGTGGTCAGAGGAGTTTGCCCCTGAATGCTATTGATAATACTGTTAGATGTCATCTACCCGCAGTGGGAACCTAGATAAATTTTACGGGTTTATTTTGATACCACAGATATATTCAGTCAGGGGGTAGGAATCTCACCACGGCTTTTATTTGCCAGTGTTTTCCTGTAATGTGTATAGTGATCAATGCAAATGCAATGTAAATCTGAGAGTACATAGGAATAACCCCATCTGTCAGTGATGAAGGCTTGAATTACTCTGTCAAGTTCACCCTCTGGAAGAAAGAGTTGATGCAGTGAAGGAAAATATACATGTTGCATAACTGCAGCTTGTATATTAGAAAAACATCAGGGGATCTAAGTGCATTTCCTTTTAACATTCAGTAATTTTTCTTCAGTTGTCTTTTCTATTGTGATCTTCTCATCTTTTATGAGCTGTTTGTCGTTTAAAGCTTAGTCTAAAGATATTATTCAGAAAGCACCACCTTACTGCTCTGATAAGGTGAAAGCAGTTCTGCTTACATAGAGTGCCTGTGGGGCTAGTAAATGGTTTAGAACTTCCACCTGAACTTATAAGGCATGTGAAAGAGAGAGGTGGAGACAGAATCTCTCAGAACTCGGATGGCACCCTCAGTTTTAATGAAATTAGTATGGACCTCCAAGGGATTCCATAGTTTCTACACCTTCTACAGAAAATCTGAACAGATCTTCTCAGACTTATGCTGAACTTCACAGCAGGTCTCAAAGAGACCTTGAAAATTGTTCCTAAAGAACAGCAATCATAAAATCTTAATCAAAAGAGTCAGCATGGATTTTGTTCTTTGTCCAAAAAGAGAGAGAGTTGTTTGGTGCTGTCTCAACAATGGGATGAAACGAATTCTGGTTCTATTGGACATTTATTCCCTACCACAATATTATAACAAGCTTGGGAAAAAAAGCTAACAAGATCAACAACAGCTTGAATGCACTGACGTGAAAAACTCCATAGGGTTTACATTTTGTCTAATTATGCAGCACGTCAGCTAGGACAAGGAGGAATGCTGTGCTCAGCTGTGGAAACATTTCTGGTCACTGAGAAGTATTTTGGCTAGGTCTCCTCCCCACAATCAAAGGATCATGTGCCAAGCTGAACCACGCAATTTGTTGATAAATTCCAAATATATGTGTATGGAGGGGAAAAAAGTATGCATAGTAAAACCATAAAGTCAAAGTTCTCTTTAGGGAAAACATCTTGAAGTCAGTGTTAAGCATCATCATTCATATAATCTCATGTTCAAAAGTGGTAAAAAAATGTGAAAAAATACTAGAAATTGAAAACAAACAAACAAATATATTAGCTATTATATAGGTTCATGTTTTGTCTGTATTTGAAATTATTCTCAGAAAGAGTGTGGTAGAACAGTAGTGGTGCAGACAGACTTCCATTTGAGGAGCAGCTAGGCTATGGTCATAACAGCTTCAAAATGAGACAGCCAGGGCAGAGGGGGGTTGTGACCGATGTCCATGAACTCATGAATGTTTTATGGGGAAAGTGCATAGGAAATAATAATTAGTTTTTTCACTGTTAAGAAATAATTATCAGAGGGCACTGAACTAAATTTTCAGGCAGAAGTTTTAATACAAATCTGATGATGAATTACTTTGTAATAAAATGCATGGTTATACTATTAACTTGATACCAGAACATATTGTAGAGGTCAAATACTAATTATTAAATTCAGTCATTGAGAAACAAGCTGCTGCTTGGAAAGTTCATAAGGTAGTGGAACAGAATTCCTCACTGTACCAAGAGGAGGAATCTATTCTATTACCTCATTGCTCAGATCTAAATTATTTTCCTAAGCATCTGCTATTAATGCTACTACAGATAAACGGCAAGATAAGTATATGATATAAACACTTATTTTACATTTTATATTTTATGCAGATAGATGATAGATAGATAGATAGATAGATAGATAGATAGATAGATAGATAGATAGATAGATAGATAGATAGATAGATAGATAGATAGATAGATAGACAGATTTAGTAAAGTAACCAATGTGTATTTAACTGAGGAAGAGGGTCAGTAGGAACATGGAAAACAAATGAAAGGGAAAACATTTCTCTCAGAAATTATTTTCATTACTTTTTTGACATCCTCATTCAGAGAAGACAACACACCAAATGGTTGGGGTTTTTTTACCAATCTGAGGTGAGTTCTTAAATCATTAATCTGGTTTAGAAGGTACACCACCTCTCTGGAGATATTTTGGCCAAGAAGGGCAGTGGCCCCTGGGTTATACCAGCCATGGTGTATCACAGCCCAGGGAAGTGCCCATCCCTGTGCTGCTCTGCTGAGGCACCACCAGCCCTGGGGGCAGTTCTGGGACCTTCAGACAGGAGAGACCCCGAGGGGCTGGAGCATGTGCAGGGAAGGGAACGGGGCTGGGAAGGGGCTGGAGCAGCAGGAGGGGCTGAGGGAGCTGGGGGGGCTCAGCCTGGAGAAAAGGAGGCTCAGGGGGGACCTTCTCGCTCTCTGTAACTCCCTGATAAAAAGGATGTAGCCAGGTGGAGGCCAATCACATCTTCCAGGTAGCAAGCAACAAGACAAAAGGAAATGACCTCAGGTTGTGTCAGGTTTAGGTTGGATATTAGGGAGAATTTCTTCACAGAAAGGGTTGTCCAGCTGCTCAGGGCAGTGGTGGAGCTCCCATTCCTGGATGGATTTAAAAGGGGTGTAGCTGTGGCACCTGGGGACATGAGTTAGTGCTGGCCTTGACAGTGCTGGGTTAATGATTGGGCTCAATGATCTTGGTGGGCTTTTCCAACCTCATAGGTTCTATGATTCCATGATTCTGTGAACAAGTAAGTTCACTTTCTTCCAATAAAGCTCAGTCTCAAATAATTTTGTTGGTAATTTGTTGAGTACCAAAGATGATAACTAGAGATTTTAGGGAGCCTGACCTTTTCTGACAAGTCAAGACTTACCGAGGATAGTTGGACATTTAAACATTTGGCCTGCTGTGGTTAGGTTGTGTCATACTCTTTTTATGCAGCTATTAAAAATATTTGATCCCCTATATCTTTTGATTGTGTTTACTAATTTAATTGCTTTTCATATTTTTGTCATTCAAGTACAGGCAAGAACTGTCATGGTACAAAAAACATTTTAGAGCAAGCAGAGCAGAAAAGCACAAAAATTTTGTTGTTGGAATGTCAGAAATTGTTGGGTAGATGTGAACTGCATCAGAGAGATGGGTTTAGGTACAAAATGCACCTTCAGCACAGCAAATGGCAAATCCTAATATTATATTAAGCCTAAAGGAATGTGTAATAATAACAGCAATAAAAGAAAAGGTACTGAAGAATACTTATCAGGGTATTTGAAGAAATATCTTTCTAGAGTTATTAATTTCTTATGTATTTGTAAGGCAAAAGATGGGACTCAGAGAAGACAACTATGAAAAGTAAAGAATTATGAACCTGAAAGGTAATGAGAATGAATTACACAATGAATAACAATATTTTATTATTACCTTACAGCTTTAACAAAGTTTTATAAATAATTTTTTTTAATTATGTGCCTAGGTAAACACTGTAGTGAAGATGTCAGTATTATTCTGTTGCTGATGTTTGGGCAGGATAGGAAGATATGAAAAGAATTAAGTTTTGGACATTTGCACATTCTACACATTGGATAAGTTATACTATTTTACAACAAATCAATAATTTTCATTCTCAAGTTTCTCAAAGGACTTTGCACAGTAACTCTGTTTGGAAATCCTACCATGTGTCCATGGATGTCCTTGTACACCATCAAAGCAGCACAGACATGGCCCATATTGCCCAAACCCATAGCAAACAGGAGGGGTATATAAAGGGTCTGACTGACTGATATGCGGAGACCTTACCTGAAAAATATTTAGGCTGTTACTGTCCATGACTTTTGAACTCACTGGGGGCCAATATTACCACCCTGTCATCAAAAATGGCAGAACACACACACAAAAAAAGGTAGAACAACCCAAATCTTGTTATGCCCATGCCTCCAATGAGAGATAAGTAACACGTGGGCACACACACACATTCATTCATGCAAAGAGGAAAGGAACACTGAATTGTTCACTCTCTCACTGTAAAGATGCCCAACTACACCTCTCAACTGACTTCCACGAAGAGGATTTTGCATTTTACCACTTCAGTTCTCTTCTGGGCTTCACTAAGAACTGTAGAATCATGGAGCAGTTTTGGTTGGAAGGGATCTTAAAGATCGTTCTGTTCAATCCCCCTGCCATGGGCAAGGACACCTTCCACTAGACCAGGTTGCTCAGAGATCCATCCAACCTGGCCTTGAACAGTTCCAGGGATGGGACATTTACAGCTTCTCACAACAACCTGTCCCAGCATGTCACCACGCTCTTAATAAAGAATTTCTTCCAGGTATCTAATCTAATCCTGTCAACTTCAGCCACTCCTTCTTGTCCTGTCTCTCCAGGCCTTTGTCCAAAGTCTCTCTCCAGATCTTTTGGAGCATCTTCAGGCACTGGAAGGGGCTCTAAGGTCTTCCTAGAGCCTTCTTTTCTCTAGGTTGAGCAATTTGACTGCTCTCAACCTTTCAAGGAGAGGACCTCCATTCCTCTAATCCTCTTCCTGGCTTCATGGGTACATTTAAAGTGTAAAGATTTTATCTAGATACAGATAATTACACTGGCTGTAAAAACAATAAAATCGGAACTGCTTTTGACATCCCAATAGCCTGTCTTCAAGTATAAATTCTTTCATTTTCTTCTTGCCTCTGTGATGTATGGACCACATGTTATAGCTAGAGATGAAGATGACTTCTCTAAGAATTGAGACAATGCCAGAAAAGTTACAGATTACAATAAATTCAAGATATCAGTGTAGCTTGGACTGGAGGGGCATGTGCTTCTGCTTATCTGTGGCCAAAGATTCAAGTTCAAATGTAATTCAGAGAAGGCGTTCAGGTCTAGAAAATGGACCAGAGGAACTCTCAGAAAGAGGAACTGCTGAACTGAGACGAAATCTCATGGGATTGCTTAGCCCAGTGAAAACAAAGGTAGCAGGGAAATGACTGCAGTCTCTCAGGAGCAAAGAATGAGAACTGAAAGGACAACAGTTACACAGGAAATGTGTAGGAGCTGACCACATATAAATTTTAACTGGAAACAACAGGAATAACAGATAAGAAAAGGAGTTTGACAGGAGAAGGATGAGACCCCCGTGCAGTTAGAAAGGACTTGCTGAGATGATTTCTGGCATGAGAATTTCGTTCTTCATGACCAAGAATGTCTGGTCTGGTCTTCTGATGCACAGAGGTTGTCTTCTAACACTTCAGCAATGTGAGCACTGTGCATCTACTTGCACCAGTTTCTCTGCTGGCATCTCTCTTCCTCCTCTATCCCTCCAGCTGTCTCTGATTGTAAAGGTCTTTGGATTTGAGGCTGTCTCTTAAATGTTCAGCCAGCACCTACTCCGTTAGTTACTCTTGCTTTAAGTACTACCTTAAAAGACTGCTGTCAACACTGCAATGACATACTGAATACACTGAACTTAGTAGAGAAATAAAGTTTTCCATGTGGCTCTAATTTTTACTTGCTCTTCAAATGACTTGTAAGTTTTAAATTACAAGTTCTCATGCTTTTTTTTTTTTTAAATTTGATTCACTGTACAGCTGAGATGTTTCACTTTTATACATGGACTTGGAAGATGCCAATAATATTTCTTTTCTGAACTTGGGAAAAACTGCACTGAGCTGTGATTTGTGTCTTTTATGCTCTATGTACACATTTGTGTTTGAATAGAGAATAGAAGCAGCCCACAGGACCAGCCCTCCTCTCATAGGTGACAGCAACACAGGGAGTACCACAAGGCAACCTCCCTGCCCAAATATTCACTGCTTATGTGCCTGCATTCAGAGACAACTTCATTGACCATTTCAGGGTATTGTTAAACGAAGAGGTTCCTAGGGAAATATACCTCTGCACCGGGAGAAGATTCTCCATGCCCTGTTCATTTATAGCTGGTTGTTTTCATGCTGAGCTGCTGCTGCTGAGACTCCAGTGAAAGAAGAGCCACGAAAGTTATTTAGTTCCCCTCAAAACTGGATCATATGACAAAACCTGTACGGAAATGGGTCTATAAACAATGTGCAATTCTAAGCAGCCAGCCGTAAAAAGTAATTAGAGAGGCAGTCTAAATCACAATAAAGTGCACAGAATTTTAAATAGCCTGCCTAAATATATTCCTACCCTTTAGCCAAGTCATGCACAATCACTTGTTGATTCTTTTAACTACATATTAAAACCTGTCTTTTCTACAGCGTAAGCTTTCACATAAACACTGAAATAAAATCCACTCTCACAAAACTTTTTTGCTTTAAACTTTCTGAAAGGATGGGGGAAACCTGCAAGTAAATTGAGTAGCAACTTGACTTTCCATCATAATGGCTCTATTGCCAGGCACAGAGTGTTCAGGATCCATGGGGATTAAGGCTAATAATTTGCTACTCTAAGGAACAGTCTCTGAAATGGTCTCTGAATCCTCCAGGCTCTGCCTCCCATTCACCCCTGGCCATACAGATGCCATGCAGGTAACCTGTGGACCTAATAATGGGGGAAACCAGTGGTGTATGGAACTTTGGTGTGTATGGGAACTGCTTGCTTGCGCTTTTCTGTTTGTAAAATAGGTGAGTTTTACCTTGAGAATCGCTACAGTGCCACACACAGGGGGTTGCTGAGCTACCAGCAGGGGTGGGTTCTAAAGATAAGTCTCCCTTTCATTTAACAGTGCCACAGTGTCTTATAACCCCATAGAATCATAAAATCATTGAGGCTGGAAAAGCTCTCTAAGACCATTGAGTCCAACCATTTCCCCAGCACTGCCAAGCCCACCTTTAACCCACATCTTTAAATGCCACATCTACAAGGTTTTTAAATCCCTCCAGGCATGGGGACTCCATCACTGCCCTGGGCAGACTGTTCAAATGTTTGACTGCCCTTTCAGTGAAGATATTTTTCCTAATACTGAGTCTAAACTTTCCCTGGTACAACTTGAGGCCATTTCCTTTTGACTTGTTGCTTGTTACTAGGGAGAAGACACTAAAACCCCTTCATGGTTCCACCATGAAGGTGTTTTAGTGAAGGTTCCACCATGAAGGTGTCAGGGAGTTATAGAGAGTGAGAGAGTCCCCTCTGAGCCTCCTTTTAGTCCAACCTGAGGCCCCCCACTACATTCCTCATCTGTTCCTCACTAGACCTGTGCTCCAGATCCCTTCACAAGTGGTTAACTGGATTAGCCTACTGTGATTAACAAAGCAGTAAGTCAGTGAATTTCTGTGAGCATTCACAGCTCCCAAGAGGTCCAAGAAGACAAGCTGTTGGCATTTCTCCTCCTTCATGCATTTGTCTCTGCTTTGCTTTTATTTGCATTTTTGGTTAAGCTGTTCTCCTGGAACTTGTTTCACATCATTTTGCTTTAACTGACTTTATGCCTTCTATCCACAAATTTGCACCCTTTTAACATAGTGATGTATTCCCTGCTCTGGACATTTTGGGTGAAACTGGAATGTTTTGGCCAGGCAATAATTGCCACAAAGCCTTCCCCAAACTTTGCAGACACGGAACTGATATTTTTACAGTCAGCACTGCGTCTCTGTTGGTCATAATCCACAGTAATGCACCTGGATGCAGTTGTGCTTGGATAGCTAAACCCGAGTGATGTGTTTCACTTAGTGGGGACTCCACTTGCTTCATTGTAAAGATTAGAGAGTGATTCAGCATTCATGAGAAAATGTGGCAACAAAAGGTTAGCTGAATGGGGCTGGAAGTGGAACCATATTGGGAGCAATTGAAGGAGGAAATGGTCTGGATTTATTGTCTGCATTAAAGATATTGTGGGTCCCATGGATACCAGGAGTGTCATGGAGACACAGCTAATAGGATTTTTATTGGATTATTGTCAGGCTGTTGCACCTGCCACTGAAGGGGACAGTGCAGTGGGTTTTCTGGCACAATCCTTAAACAAGGAACCAGAAAGGAGCTACGGGAGCTGGAGTCTCCAATATAAATTTTTAAGGAAACTTTTACAATTGCCCTAAAGCCATTTCAAGCAAGGCACCAGCCAGTGAGTCTGTTTACAAAATGCTCATGTGTAGAAAATACACTGCTGGAGTATTTGAAGACACCAAGGACCTACCTTACACATCTCTACTCTGCAGTCTAGATCTAAGGTTTTATTTTTTATTTGAATTGACTTGAAGGAAGGTTTTTTAGTTATTATTATTATTTTTAAAGTAGCAATTTTGATTACTGCCATATTTTTTGGATTAGTTTGATGTGGTTTTTTTTACAGTGACTCAGAATCATAGAATCATTAAGGTTAAAAAAGACGTCTGAGTCCAACCATTAAGCTCGTCCTGCCAGGTTCACAGCAACTCATATCTTCAAGTGCCACATCAACAAGGTTTTTAAATCCCTCCAGGGACAGTGATTCCACAACTGCCGTGGGCAGCCTGTTTCAATGCTTGACTACCTCTTTAGCGAAGAAACTTTTCCTAATATCCCATTTAGACATCCTCTGGCACAACTCCAGGCCATTTCCTCTTGTCCTACTAGTATCTCATTTCCCTTGTCTCCTGTGCATGAGATAACAACACCTTCCTCCTCTGTAGCCTGATTCAAACTTCCTTTACCTGCATCTCCAGGTATTGCAAGATTTTGATAAAAATTCAAGGTGAGAGCCCTTTCTGGTCATTTCCACACCTGAAGATCTCACATGTGGGTTTACATCTATCCTTCACATTCAGAAAACCATTTCCCAGCTCGCTGTTTTTCCTTTTATTTATTCAAAACAATCAGAACATGTGTTATCCAAGAGAGAATTGAGCTGAGAGGGAGAAAAAATGAGATTTTCCATCACTAGTTCATTTTAATTTTCACCCGTGGTTTCTAATGAAGCTGAGCATTAGAGAAGCTTGGAAGCCATCTAAATTCAGGTCTCAAGCTAAACATTTCTACCATTAAGAGAGTCTTATGAGATTTTAAATAAGTTTGGATGAATGATTTGTAACAAGTGATCTCATGAATTGCATCTCATTTCTTTGTTCAGGAATTACTTGGAAAAAGAGTCAAATTATTCCACCCAGGATATAATCCAAACCTCTCTGGAGTTAATGGAGGGAAACTTATGCATTCTGGATTAAGACACATAGATATTTAACTGAATAATGTTGGTCTTGTAATTTATTCACAAGAAGCCATTCCTCAGATCTGCCAGAGAAGTTGTGCTTTAATATGTATCTCTAATACATGATGTAGTTCTTACCCACATATAAGAATGATGTAAATTTTGTCAACATTTCCTTTACAAAGAGAACACCTCCAGGAAAACTTCTACTAGCATTGCATGAATATTTTACATCTTTTACTCTAAAGGTATTTTTTAGAAAGCGTTTTTGCCAGTTAATGTAGACAGAAAACTGAGACTGTGAATATGTGAAGTAAGATACTTTAACTTCCAAATGAATAATGACATCTCATTTTTAGTGAATATTGTTGTCAAGGATTACAGCCAGTGTTTTCTCACAACTAGCAACAGGAACAAGAAAACACAGTCTCAAGCTCCACAGGGGAGGTTTAAGTCGGACATTAGGAAGACTTTCTTCATAGAAAGGGTGATTAGACATTGGAATGGGCTGCTCAGGGAGATAGTGGAGTCACTGTCCCTGGAGGTGTTTAAGGAAAGATTGGACATGGCACTCAGTGCTCTGGTTTGGTTGACAGGGTGCTGTTTGTTCACAGATTGGACTTGATCATCTCAGAGCTCTTTTCTAACTTCATTGAGTCTGTTATTCTCTGATTTCTCCAGATTTTTTTCCCTCCTTCTCTTTTTAATCTTTTCCCTCAGTGATGCAATTTACTTGACTATATACTACTCTCTTATTCCAGCAACTCGACTAAATCCATAGCTACTTCTAGTAGTATTATATTACTTATATCTTCTCCTGAACTTCCTAATCTTTTCTTTCTAATTAAATCAGGTACTTTTTGAGCTTTATGAATTTATTTTTTTTAAGTCTTTTGGTCCATAACACTTGTTTTCCAGTAGCTAGTTTTCCAGTTTACATATTTTTGTTATTTTTTTCCTGTTGTTTAATGGATTATTGACCAGCAGTCAACATCATATGGTATGTTGGGCCTTGAGCATGACTTCTCATTATGATAATGAATTTAAGAGGAAGTAATTTGATTTAAAAGATATTTTGTGTTGAAAGATATATGATTTCAGTTTCAGACTTTATTGTATGTTGTCTTTGTGATCAGTTCCTCATCTCCTAGAAGAATATCACTTACAATAATACTATGCTGGAGACACAATTTGAGAATTTAAATTAATATTGAAAAATGTAAGAATAATTTACTTAGATAATTCAAATTCTTCCAAAATCCTGCTTGCATTTTAACTTTATTTTCTCATTAATATGTTACCACTAATTCAGAATAAATCATACTGGCACACTGCTAGAATATTCCCTGTTGTGGTGTTGGCCATTTGCAAATACCTGTGTTAAGAATTTCCTCTAAAAAGTTTGGGAATTTGAATATTATTGAGCAATTCTTAAAAGAGAGGTGATGGTCTCCCTAGTTTGAAGGGCAAAAGAATTTAACAATAAGTTCATAAACTCTCCATGACACCCTCCCTCCTTGCCAGAGTGCTTAATTTTCTCCCACAGGTGAATCTCATGATATTTATTGTGGTGTTGTCATTTATAGTGCAGGTACCTTCATGAAAGTATTTGGCTTTGTCCACATCTTCTACAAGGCCACTGCCAACATTTCTGTCCCTTTCTAATGGCTAATAATAATAATAATAATAATAATAATAATAATAAACCTTCTAAAACTGTCCCACTGACTTTATAATTTGGCTTGGCTTAATCTTAGTGAATTAAGCTACATGTGCTTTAAGATGTATTTCAGGAGTGTACTTTTGTACCCGAATAATAGTGATGGGCAACATTTTATGGAAAGGCTTTAG
>VWZF01003471.1:307570-370009 GCA_013396755.1 Sclerurus mexicanus | reverse complement strand
AAAAAAAAAAAAAGCAGGAGAATTCTGCCAAAGTGTCAAGTCTGGTTGGGGACACAACTCATAAAGGGAAAATGCAGTATTAGAGACACACATTGCGAACAACATATCACTTTGTATTGATACAAATGACATTAAAAAGAAGAGTTCACTTTACGCTAAAGCTTTTTCTCCCAGCTTTCTATTTTCTTAGCTGAATTTTAAAGTTTTTGGCCACTTCATTCCGGTAATTCCAAATATAAATAATAAGGCTACTGCTAGAAAGCATTGACTCATAATGCTCACTAATATTGCTCCTGAGAGAATAGTAGGGTCATTAACAAAACACAGTCATCACATCTATGGTCCTTGATGGCATCAACCCAAGCTTTGTAAAAGAGTGTTCCTCCCACAGGGGTTGTGAGCTCATTCAGATTTCTGCCAGTTTCCAGGATCAAACCCATGAGTTCAAAGGATTTGCCTTGACAATTGGCTGCTGATTCCAGTGCTCCTGTTCTTAGGTAAGAACAGCCAAAAGTCTCACTGCTCTCAGACATGATGCAGGATATGCTTCCAAGGTCAATACTAATAAAAGACGAAATGCAGGGGAAAAAAACATCTCATATAAAAATGACACATTTATAGAGCAGTTTATTCCATCCCAGTAAGATGCCTGTGTGATTTTGGATGGTTTTTTTCACTCCATGATGACAGAGGAAGCTAGATGTCAAACTCTGGATTAGACAACTAGTTTCTAAATTTAAAGTTAGGTGAGATGAATCCCTGTCTCTAAGCAATATGTCACATAGCTACTGGGGTGGAAGGAGAAGTTTCTCCCACACATGCTCTCATCTTCTGTATTTGTTTGTTTTGTAAAACACTGGGTTTAGGTGCTTAGCTGCTACCTGAAACAACAAGACAAAGGTTCTTGATGGTCATCGTAAATGATATATGTCACCTCATATCACGGATCCAGAACTCTATCTTAAAGATGTAAAAATATCAGACCATGGGGTCCACATAATCACTCACCCACCCCAAGAACAGGAAATCTTGTGATGAGATCAGGTTTCCTGAAAGATTCAAAAAGGTTCATGAATATTTCAACAAATATAGGTGAAGTATTTACAGAGATCAGCTCAAATTTTGATGTAGAATGTGCCACCTTTTTTGAGAACAAAAGCCATGGATATAGCTAATGTGGAATGACATAAAGACATGCTTCCCAAAACATCTATATTTTCTCATAATTTTGTTACAGAAGAGAGTTATAACTAATCCTTTAGTTGTTTTAATTTTAGTGTCTTTAGATTGGTTCACACCTGAATTTTAGGTGACATGCCTGACTCACAGAAAGTATAAAAGAGACATATGGAGATGACTTTTTAAGGATCAAAACACTGAATTATATGTTAGATTTGAGTAAACCTCTGAACTTTCAATCACATAATTAACTTTAAACTGCTCAGCAGTCTCTCTGACACATATTTAGTCTTTGAACATGATTTAGAAAATTCATGTAACTATGTATGCTATTAAGATGTTATCGTGTATCCAGTGCATAGTCTTAAAAATGAGAACCTCTCAGTGCACTCAGTGACAGTTTATTCAATTACTATTAAAAAGTCAAATAGATGAATTATTTTTCAACCATCGCATTTTGGTCATAAGGGCCAAAAAACGCACTATTTTGCATAACGTATGAGGAAAGAAAAAAATTGACAGATTCAAGGAAACAGGTCGGATGATGAAAATGTTCACTTTTCTGAGATTGACCCTCAAATTCTCTGAAGCCACAAAAGGTCAGGTTATACTTTTCTAAAATAATCTCTTAAAATCTTGACCTTCAAAACAAGAACAATCTTGTTAAAAGTTGCCTAAGTTGCAGAGCTTATTAGTTATAGAAGTTATTTTATTAGAGATGTCATTGTTGGTAGTTGAGCAGCTTTTTGACAAATAGTATGAAAACTATGTAACTGGCTAAACACTTAATAAAATAATTTTTTGAGCATATCTCTTAAATTTTATCAACATATTTACTCATAGACTAATGTAAGAGAAGCTCCAATGAAGTCTTATTGTTGAGCAATAGATTAAGTGGCTTAAAAGAACTTGCCTGGCTTGTTGTTTTTTGGTTTTGTTTGTTTGTTGGTTTGGTTTGGTTTGGTTCTGTTTCTTTTCAATAAAGTCGGTGGGATCATGAACTGAATCTCCAGTTTAAACAGATTTGGTTGACTTATCGTCCTTCCTTCTCACCTCACCATTATTTTTCATTTCACTCTGCTTCTAGGTTACGTTGAAGAGTAAAAGCACATGCACAGTTCAAGACTGTAAAAGCCTTTTAGACTGTATATTCTCTTAGAAAACATAGATTTTTCATCCTTATTTTGAAAAACCAAAAGCCTGAGCTAAATGAAGGTTTTGCTCCATATCAGTGCTTTACGCCCGAAATATTAATTTATTCTCCTACCTCCTGCTTGAATGCTCAAGGAGCTTCCCACAAGGTTGTTTTCCCTCCTCAAATACTGATTTTTGCTCAGATGATCCCCTTTCTTTCCACCTTTAATTATAAACAGTAGATATGAACTTAGCTCTGATGCAATGTCTTTATAAGCTCATGCACGTTCACATGCACTCATTGCAAAACGTGCTTTGACAGCCCCCTGCTAAGGCTTTTCCCAGATTAAGGAGTCATAAGCAGCTTTGGACCACTTGACCCTGCTGGTTCATCATTTATGATGCTCAAAAATACATACATGGCCAATTTGAGTTTATCTAAACACTTAAGAGGAAACTCTTCAATTAAAGATCATACTAAGTGACACTGACAGTAACCCTCTTACCAATATGGTGTAGCTAAATCACCACTGGCTGCTGGGAAAGGTGCTCTTCCCTTCATAAAACAAGTCAGAGGCAATTGTGTTTGGAGCAGTTCTTTCTTAGAACTCATCTTTCACAATCTTGAAAGGAAAACATGGTCTAACATCAAATGATCCGGCAAGATTTCACTGCAGAGTTTTGCTTAGGATGTAATTTCCAAATGTTTGAAAGGTAAGAAAAATATGTTTATATATAAAAAGTGATGATACCACATTTTTTCAGTATCTATCATACAGAAAGCTTTATCATTTTAGCAAATGATGCCATATAATCCTTGTGTCAAATCAAACACCAAAGCAATAAATTCTCTGGGGGACACTTCCAAGGGTATCCAGGCTGAATTGAGTTGTCTTCTAGTCCTTTCCCTCAATTGTCACATTTACTGCCTGCTGTAGAGAGGGGAAGTCACCAATTGATTTCTAATTCTGCAAACCCCAGGGTGTAAATGTGATTAGCAGTAATTGGAGAAGTTCAGCAACTGTTAATTTCTCGTCTCTTTGTTGTTTTTCCTATTTAAAATATTAACGAAATGTGTATGTAGGCCAAAACTGACTCCAATGCAGCTGAACAAAGGATGCATATTTAATCAGAGCTGTGGGACCCTGATGCGGTTGTCTGAAACAAATGTGACATGTGCTTCCTCTCAAAAAGAAAAAAAAAATAGTCAGGCAGCTAATAAACAGCACCAGTATTTTGTTGTAATGTTTGCTGTCTACATGATGTCGAGCTTAATGGCATTACACTATGTAAAAAAGCCAGAAGTACACTGCTAAATTTGTCTTTCCCAGTTGGCTGTCCCCGAGGAGATTATAATGCAAGTGGTGGCTTTGTTTGTTGCATGCATAAATGTGCACAAGTTCCTAAGCTTCAAACCATAAAGCAAAGTAGCCAGAAGAGACATTAACTCCTGCGTGGTTGAGTGTCTGCTTGGAAAGAAGGATTTATACTGGTGCATGAAGCAATTATGCAAAAGAAAAAAGTTTTGTTCTGTAATAATATAATATCTGCATAATATCTCACTTTTTTTTTTTTTTGGACAAGATTCTCCTTCATCCATAGATACAAAAGTTTGACAATACTTTCTAGCAAGGAAATGGCTCTTATTTTTCAGCTTCTGAAATGATTCTAAGTATACCTTTAGTCCCTGGCATTACGTACTTTTCTTCATCAACCTAGAACCAGGAAGGTCATGTGCACTAGAGTGTGTAGTCCTACTTGAAATGGTTTGAATATCTCAGGAAGCAAGCTGGAAGCCTTGACTAAGTTGGCATTAATAATTTACTCTTAGATGGCTAAAGCTAGCTTAGTTAGATCTCATCTCTAAATCTTTAGAAGCAAGAATCACAGAATCATAGAATCATAGGTTGGACCAAGTTGAATAGAATAATGGTTGGACTTGGTCTTTTCCAGACTTAAAGATTCTATGATCAAGCCCAGTCATTAACCCAGCACTGCCAAGGCCACCACTAACTATGTCCCTAAGTGCCATGTCTACACATCTTTTAAATCCTCTAGGGATCATGACTTCACCACTGCCCTCGGCAGCTGTTCTAGGGCTGGACAACATTTTCTGTGAAGAAATTTTCCCTAATATCCAACCTAAACGCATAAGAGATTCAGGAAAAGAGAGTTCTGGGTGTTGAAATGCAGAAGTATTGATCTCACAGAGAAACTTCCACTTTGGGAATATCTTTCCTTCTTGGATTGACCCAGTAATTTATAATGTATGGAATAACACCATGTAGGTTTTATGTCTGCCTGATGTCTGTTGTCTGCTCTGCTCTGCTGAGAGCTAAGGAAGTTAGTGAGATAAAGCACAGATGTCACCCTGAGCTCAGGGAGGGTGGCCATAGCAATATGAATATTCATCTGACACTTGAAGTGGCACAGAAAGTAGATCTGCATGGCATTGTGAGATGGAATACATATCTCCAGGCTCCAATTCTGCAACCTCTTGTTAATTTATAAATTGAGTTTGTCATTCATTCTACATTTCTTCCACTGGAAAACACAACTTTGACTTGTTTTGGAAACAAAGGTCAAAAGACTCATTGTCTTTTTGCCCACTTAATCATAACCAATGTTGAAAGTATCCCAAGTATCATGAGGAGAAGGAATCTTCTGCATTTCAGTATTTTTAATTGTTTTTGGTCTTGTTTGTCTCCTTTGTTTTGGCAAAACAACCTTGACTTTAAAATAGGCAGCTATTGTTAAAACATGTTAATATATTATGAAATATATTAATTTATTATTAATATTATCTATTAGTCATAGAATCATAGAGTCATAGAATGGTTTGGGTTGGAAGGAACCTTAAAGTTCAACTTGTTCCACCATCCTTCCATGGGCAGGAACACCTTCCACTAGACCACATTGATCAGGACCCCATGCAAACTGGCTTTGAACACTTACATATCTTATAGTAATCATATAGTAAAATGGTTTTTATATAGTACCATCATGTCTGCTTTTATAGATATTATTTACTTTAGTTAATAAATATATTATTTACATACACATACGTATGTAACCATCTATGCACGCATATGCATTTGCAATATTTTCCACAGAACAAATACTGACCGTGGGAACTAAATAGCTACAAGTGGGGCTTCTTTTCCTTCTCTAGTAAAATGCAATGCTTGTTGTTGTTTACTTAATGAAGAATATTTCTAAGACACCTTTTAGGGTGTAATACAGCAATGTTTTCCTTCTATTTTCTCTGTGTTACATCCCAGACACACAGAGGTGCCATCCGTCTGAAAGTCAGAAAGTGGAAACATGCCCCTCTTGTTGTTTTGTTGCCTGCTATGAAAATGGAGTTGTCTGAGGTTCTTGTTTCTTCTTATGTCTGCTGTTAAAAATTTTTGACTAGGATGTTTTGCTCCAATAACATGTTACACAGGTCATATTCTGCACATGGCACAGCTGTACCTGGGCTGCAGGGGAGCATTTTGGACACTGTCTTTCCCTGGTGTACACCAATCCTGAGGTCTTTCCAGAGTCAAATTAGGGTATTTCAAATATTCTTCTCACTCCTCCTAGATTCTTGAGGGAAGCCTATGAAAGAAGGGGTTGGACTCAACTGGTGTAGCTCAGATACCTAAGTCATACTTCAGTGTTTGCACCCATGCTTAACCCTCCTAGGTTGCACTGATACTTGGAAGAAGACCTGGCAGTATAATCAGTGAAGTATTTCTTTTACTCAGTAAATACTTAGCACTCTGGTCATATGAAAGGCACTGCAAGCTTCATGGACTGTGTGAACTAATCTCTGAGATGACCAATGTGGGTGTGAGCACCTTCACTGTAGACACATGAGGTGGGAGAGAGGAATCTGACAAAAAGCTCCCAGATCCCCAATGTAATTTTCTGCTAAGTAAAATGCTCTGTCATGAATTTTATTTAAACTCCACTACTTTAAATAAAGTTAAAAATTTAAAAAAAATGGAAAACCAAACCCATTAAGTTCATTTTTTTTTCTTCCCCACGCCCCTCCACCCCTAGTTTTGGTAGAAGGAATAAAAAGGGGAAGGTACAGTAAAAGGGAAGTATTTTTCATAGAAGGACTTGAAAGAAAAAACAGTTAACCCTCTTCTTTGATCAGGAGGAAAATATAGCTCTTCACTGGATACTATAGTAATGAAGTAAATGAACTTAATGAAGTGAAATTATAATAAATTCCACTCTTCATAGAATAGTATCCAGATGGAAAATATATAGACATGCCACATGAAATGCTAGTCTTGTTACATTCCCAAGAAAAACCCATTGCTAAATAATTTCCGGAGTCAGAGGTTTAATTTTTTTCTGCTGTGTCCTTTTATGTATCCCTCTCTCCTCATTTCCGTCTCTGACATTAGACATTGTACTTCTCCACTCAGTCCTCTGCCTTCTTCTATTGTGCCTCCTTTCAGTGAGTGCTCTTAAAAAGCCTTTTTATCATGCTAACCTTCAGCTTGTTTGGAGATCTCTCATAGAGACCAATTGCTAATGAAAAGGCAGTTCTATAGGGAAAAGAAAACATTCAAGAAAATGTAGTTAGTGAAGAGGCTGAGAGCCATTCATACCTGAGTGAGTCATTGATATATCTATACCTCAGAACAAAAAAAGTCAAGGACCAATTTTTGGCCCTGAGGCTACGTGAGGGTGGCTTACTCACATCCACTGTTGCTTGAAGAATATTGTCTATCAGAATTTTCTGGGAGACAGTTCATTGCCTGGGTCCAAAGCTGAGACAAAAGAGAGCTATCAGTTTGCTGCCTTTAGTTCTTACACTTTCTTTCACATTTATTTTGGGGTAAACATGGAACCAGTGGCTTTTACTCAAGTCAGATGTTGAGCTATGAAGAGTCACGGAATGGGTAAGGTTGGAGGAGACCACAAAGGGGACCTTTGGCCCAACCTCCTTTCTCAAGGACAGTTATTCTAGAGTGAAGAATATAATGGATTTTTAAACATAGGTTATACACATGATCATTACTTGGTTACAATATTTTCCACTGGTCATCATAATAAATCTGAAAGCATCACCTTCCTCATGTGTCACCAATATACTGTTATTTCTGCTTTTAGGCATATGTTTAGATACTGTGTAGATAGGTGCTAGATGGCTTTGTATGCAAATAATTAAAAAAAAAAAAACAACAACATTTAAGCTCCTGCAAATATTTGGCTTATATTTTTGGTCTGAGTCTTCACAAAAATGTTTGGCTTCAAAGATGGTGGGAAAAAAAGTAGTATTCAGCCACAAAGTCTTAGTGCAAAATAAATATTGGGTCTTTTTTACAAGATTAATGAGATCAGAGGAAACTTTTACTTTAGAGCTCTTCAGTGCCTATTGCAGATAGTCGGTGTCTTTATTTCTCAATTTGCCTATTTTCTCTCTTCTTACTTTCTGCTCCACCCTCATTTTCTCCCTAGAACAACCATAAAATTGCATTTACAGATAATTTGTAATGCTCAGAAATGCAATTTAGATTCTTTAAGTGAGGCTGTCTTGTTCTAAAACGAGAGGTCTCTCAGTGCTTCTTTTTTTTACCTGGCATACATCTAACCCTGCTCCTTCAGAATGGCAAGTATGATAAATGTGTCAAAAACATTCACATCAAAACTATGTGATACGAGTTGTTGTTTTGACTTCTGTTGACACCTCCTGTTCTCTTTCACCCAGATGTTTCCATAAAGAAACAGGATTTTTTTTTTTCTTGAAAGTAGAAACAGGCATTTCTGTTTCTAGTGCAACTGAAAGTCTTTCCTTCCTCTATTACTCTCCATGCAGGTGCTTTTATGCAGGTGAACATTTCTTTACTGGGACTACCTTTAGGACCTAGGAAGACTTTCTGTGCAAACATTGCTTTGAATCACAACGAAACAGCTACAGATTTTTAGTTCATGCAAATCCTTATGTGCATTTCCAGATATTTAGTTCAAACAGATTGCTCCCCACACAGAAAGATCAGATTATCATGAGATAAAAAGTCAACATTTTGTAGTCCAGCAGGTGCATTTTTATGGCTTTGTAGTCAGAGTGTTAAAGGTGTCTAGATACCTAACTGCTATTGAAGTAATTGGCTTTTAAATACCTGAAAAGGGATATTTCTAGTGATTTTTGACCTAAAAATTGAAAACAGCAACAGTTATACAAGGCTCTGTGTCTTGCAAGACATGCAGCCATGACTTGGAAACTCAGGATCCTCATGTCAGGTACTGAAGAAAGAAGCCCTATCCCTGGAAGTGCTCAAGGCCAGGCTGGATGGCATTTTTGAGCAACGTGGTGTAGTGGAAGTTGTCCCTGCCCACGGCAGGGGGTTGGAATGTGATAGTCATAAGGGTCCCTTCCAACCCAAACCATTTTATGATGGATCCATGGTTCTATGAAAGTTGATGTGGCCACCAGCAAAGAGAAGCCCAAACTAGCCACAATGAATACCCAGAGAGGAGTTAGGACTACCCTTAAGGACAGGTAACCAGCCAGGCATCTAACTATGGATCTGAAAACAAAGTCTATTTGTCACTCAGCATTTTTTAACTTTATCCTCTCCTGTGGTCAAAGGGCCAAACTGTGCACCCAGACAAAGCTGTCCTTAAATCTAATAAATTAAGCACAGATGAGGATGCTCGTTTAGCAATTGAACTTTTTTTCAGTCCCAGCCTCTACCTGACCTGACGCAGACTTGAATCCTTTGATCTTTTTCTCAGAGGAGAACACTATCCATGAAGATAGTACAAGTCTTGGATATATCCACCTTCCTTCTCCACATCCTCCACATTCACCCCAGCCTGTGAGAGATTGTGTCCTAAAATCTGTCTTGTAAATATTGTCATAGTCCTAAAACCAGGAGGATGTCTTTTTAACAACTTAGTTAAACCAGAATATTTTACCCAGTGCTTCCTGTGTTGAAACCAATACCTTAAATTAGAGCAATCAGAAGGAAAGACAGACTAGATTTAAGGACTGGTCTGGGTGGTAAATCCACCACATACATTGGCAAAGCTGTTCCAGTGATTAATTGCCCTCACTGTTAAAAAAATTACATCTTGCTTCCTGTTTGAATTTTCCAGTGCTACTTCAATTGTTTCAGTCAGAAGTTTCTTAACTTCTAGGTTCTGGCCACAACAGGAAACAGAAGTGCCAAAATACCATGAAAAAAAATTATTTTTGTCTTGTTTTTCCTCCCTCAGAAGGAGAAGGAAGCCATGAAACTAGTGAAAAAGAAACTAGAGATTTGCTTGGTCTGAACATGGCTTCACCTCTAATCAGAGGCTGCAGAGGCTTTATTTAACTTAATCTCCAGTTATCAAATCTGTCTCAACAGTTTTTCTCCAAAGTTTCTGAAGCAAAAATATCCACCAGGTAAAGGAGATCATCTCAGATGAATCACTGAGACAGGGATTCAAACAGCATTAGCAACTGTATAAATCCTTACACTCTTTTCCTCTGCTGATAAAAAATTTGGCAAGTTTCAAAAGGCTGGGATTAATCAGAATTCCAGCTCTTCTTGATTTGGGGCTTTCTGATGCACCTTGTTGTATTGAAGTGTTTAACTATGAATTCATCTAACTCCTTCCCATGGGATTGCAAGGAAGCTAGCTCTGTTCTGGGCATGTTATTCTGTGCTGTCTCACTTTCCGCGTGTGTGTTTCTCTGCAGCAGCTGGCAGGAGAACATGCAGAAAGGGCACTTAGTGCACCCAGGGAGAGTGAAGCATGTGTTTACATCTCTTCCTGAGCCTGGGTCAGAGAAAAAGCCCTGGACCATGTTGTTTGTTTTATACTGACTTCTCAACACCAGGGTTCAAGTTTAGCTTCTCCTGCAAGAAACATTTTAGTGTCAACTCAGATTCAAGATTAAAAATCTGGTCGTGTGTAACATTGTGCACAATATTTGAATTGTTAGTAAGCTGAAAATACTCGCGGCTTCTTATAACTTCCTTTCCTCATTGCTTTCCTTTTAATGTGCTGCTTTAATAGCAGGACGACTGTATGTTATACATTTCAGTTTACACGTGGTTCTACCATTAAGCACCTGGACTTCAAGTAGTTTCTTCCCTGAGGATTTCAATGAAGTCTTTGCCCCAGTTTCAGGATCCAGGTTACTACAAGTTAGCCGTGTGCCACAGCAGTATTAGCTCAGAGAATGCTGTAGCTGTTTGCACTGCAAATGCAGCTCTCTTGACAGTCATAATAAAAGAAATCAGCTTGCATTTCTTTAATGACAAAGCCTCCCTGAGTATTAATTTGGTTCTACATGACTATACATCTTGTCAGAGCAGCCCCACAAATGTGAAAACATACAGTAAGAGAATTGTCAGTAAAGTAATTTATGACCTTTTGTTCTGTGCTGCATGGCTTTACTTCTATTCAGGAGCACAGAAAAGCTCCCTAGAAAGGAATACACTTATAAAATCATTTCTTGGCAAAGCAAGTTATAAAATAAACTCAGATTTCCAGTGCCTTTTTCAAAATATAATCCGGTTCTCACTTTAGTACACAAACCTTGTTTCCTGGGCCAAATGCCTGCTTGAATTTTTGATTTAGGTTCAGTGCATGACAGAACTAGGATGTGTACTGTGATGGACTGTGTTCCTCTTAGTAATTTGAAAAGGCTATTTTGTTAATCCGTAAATGTTATGATAACCTAGCATAGCAAGGAAAGGCACAGTAAACTGGACACTGAAGTTATGACAGTATCAAATGGGAATACAGAATGGAATTTGGACTGGAATCTAACATTCAGTTTGTAATTGAGTTTAGACCAAATTATTGAACAAGTGTCACTTGCCAAGAATTAATTCATGTCCTTTCTTTTTATTCTCTAAAATCAAACTGGCTCTTTTATAAAAGAAATGCCTTACTGACAAGTTACTGATTTCTTTTTAGTTTCCCTTTTCACAGGTGGGAGGAACCTATCTGGTCTAATCCAAGAATCTTTGGGTAATGTTATAGAACAATATGTGTTATAGAATATTATGAAGTGTAATATAGAATAGAATGTTATAGAAAGCTATGTAATTAATAAGTGTATGCCATAGGTTGATCTTGATGATTATAATAGCCCTTTTGGCCTAAAATTCTATACAATTCATGTTGTTATTTTAATTCATTTTACATAAGACGTGCTTGAATATACCCTTTGAAAAGACTTGCGCATATAGGAAAAAGTGTAGCAAGTGAGCTGGCAACTTTGCTGCTGTAGAAAACACTTTTAACATCTCATTCTTTTGGATAAGGATGATTCATCAGGGATCGTTTGCAAATCTTGGGGATTTGCAAAGTGGTGTCTTTGTGTAAGAGAAAGCAAACAAAAATCCAGAGTGCTAGTGCTTGTCAGCTTGATGCTTATAAATGCTTCTATTCTGAGCACTGGGTTTTGAAAAAGAAAAAAATAACCCTCAGCACTGCAATAAGGAGTGTGACTTCAAATATGAGCTCTGTTGCCAGCCTGAAAACAGACTGTGGAGTGGAAGGTGGAGCCATCCCAACAGCAGATTAGCTGCACAATCACCTTTTCCACCACTGTATTTCTCAGAGAGCAGGTTCATGTTATGTGGCTGCATGGCTCCAGCCAACAGGTTTTCCATGAAACCCGTCTCACCAGCTGTCAGGCTCACAGTGATCCTAAACCTGAAATATCCATCCACCCTAAAATATCCATTAGTCCTGCATGGTGTTCTGTCTTAGATTGCTGTTTGCTTAAAGTTATGCATGGACTGAAGTGCTTCAAAGGAATGTGGCTAAAACATTCATGCACACACCAAAAAAAATACTACCCATGGTTTCTTGCATCAGTAAGTGGTGGTATCTCAGACATATCTTGATGTTTAGAAATGACCTCGCCTTGAAGGCTAAAATGAAATCTCAGTCGCTGACATTGATTTGGCTTTAAAAACGGCAATTAAACAAACATCAGGAATGTATAGGCAGAGACAAATATTTAAGTGGGAAGAGAGACCCTTTCATTCCCTTTCCCAGCCCTCAGACCCTGGAAAACCCTATGGTTTCCCTGCAGCCCAAGCTCTGTCAGCAAGTCCATCACTGTGTTCTGAGCGTCAGAGCTCACTTGTGGGAAATTTTCAAGCCATGCTTGTTTGGTTTTCCTCTTCCTGTTTGACTTGTATCTTTAAATAATGTGGTTACTTCACAACAGCTTGTTTTTTGACTGGGGCACAGGGCATGTTTTTCTAGCAGATAAAAAACTTCCCACAATTTGCCTTGTGTTTTTTCCCCTTTTGAAGGCAGAGCTGATAAATTCAGGGTAATATGTAATAGATGCTTTCCTGTTTTTACTTATTGCTCTGTCAGGCTTGTCAGCCACAAATTTATTAGCTCGTTTTGTGGCTGTAACGTTTAAACAAGAGAGAGTAAGCAGTACCCTTACACTGAAGAAAAAGTGTGAATAACAGTGCTTCTGTTGTATCCTACTCCATAGACCAGCATTGGAGAGGGATGGTAGGTCTTACCTATATAGCTATCTTGGTTTTAATGTTTGTTTCTTCATTTCTTCTATTCTCACTTTCTGAGCAAAAGGTAGGAAGATAGGAATAGGTGTTTGCCTTAATTTCGTCAATCTAAAAATGAGTTGATCTGACTGAGCAATCACCGAAGCTCCCTCTGCAATCAGTGGTGTCAGGGGATCTCCATGACCTGATATAATATATTTATTTCTGTATAGGATAGGTTATTCTCTAGGTTTCCTTGTCTCCTCACTGTATGTAGGGAAAGACTATCTGATTAAATAATCACAAATGAAGTGGTAAAATTCAAGGAGGTGACTGCCTCCCTTAATGAGATGGCCATGGAGAGAAGTGAAATCTCAGGAAAAAAAACATGTTCTCAAGTTATTTCTGCCACATTAGCCCAGCTGTGCTCCTGATATTCATACATCCTTCCTTCACCTTTCTCTGCTTATTCTACTGTTCAGCGTCTGATGAATATACTACCTTCAGTTGACCAAGACTGACCACACCTGTGGAATCAGTGCCACAGCCCCTCTGCCATTCAATACAAAGTACATTTACCTAGAGTGAACAACTCAGAACTAGTGAGGGATGTATGTTTGGCTGTTGCTTTGGTTTG
Source organism: Sclerurus mexicanus (assembly GCA_013396755.1). Lineage (NCBI taxonomy): Eukaryota > Metazoa > Chordata > Aves > Passeriformes > Furnariidae > Sclerurus > Sclerurus mexicanus. The sequence goes on along the minus strand of VWZF01003471.1, from coordinate 356,575 downwards.
TTTTGTTTTCTTTTTTTAAAATATTTTAATTTTATTTATTAGTCTGGAACCCAAGTTCTATTTTATAGAGGAAGGATATGAGTTGAGGGTTGGAAGTTGATGAGGTAGTGTGTTGGAGAAAATGAAAGTGAGTAGCTTTTGTGGCACACAAAATATATACCACAGTAATGATGATAGAAGAGCTAAAGGACACTACAAATCTCTTCACTCTGTAGTGAACCAGGTTCTGAATATCCTAGAAGTCTGGAGAGGTATAAGAAAGTTGACTGAAGCTGACAGAAAATGTGTCTTGCTGAGCTGGGTCATTAAAGAGCTTGCAGGTGTGAGAAGGATTTGAGATGAATTTTCCCCTTTTATCCAAACATGGGGGAAAATGTTAGTGTCCACTTGTACATCACAGCAGCAATCAAATGCTTCATTTTCTGGAGTTTCTGAGTCATTTCAGGCTGCTGCCAAAGGTAGGCAGGAGGAAGCTCTGGTCCTGTTGAGCTGCTGTGCATAAGGCACTGGAGTGCCTTAGAGGAGATTTTTCTTCCTTAGAGTGATGTCAGTGGAAAAACAAACCTGACCAGGATAATAGTCTTACCACCTGTCTCCACACAGTGATGTTTTGGGCACTTTTTGTCTTGGAAAACACCCTATTTTCTGTCCTACTCAAATAACACCCACCTAGGGCTTCAGAGCTTGCAAGCTGCACAGAAATCAACTTCTACTGATTTTGCAGCCCAGGAATTGTGTCCTACTTATGTAAATTATGAAACATATCCCTTCTTCTAGCCTGCTGATCAACAGACCATAGTCACACACTGTAAACTGAACAGCACACAAGAATTGTGGGGCACTTTTGAGACAAGAAAGAATAAAGAAATAGCAAATCATGACGGCCAAATTGAGTCAAGTCAAAGATCTCTTGTTATTAGTCTCCTTACTTTAACACTGGGTGGTAGCAAATGATAAGGAAAAGTGTAAAAAGCAGAGTGCCCCCAGAGTCGTTCCACAGTTATCTTTCCATGTCTCATCCAAGGTCTAAATTTTGGATTGAATAAAACTACATCAGCCTCCAACAGCCATGGTAAGCATTGAGCAAAAGATACTACTGGAACACTATTCTGAATCAAAAATACATGTGATATCCACAATCTAAACATTTGTCCATGGCATCACAAAATTTTAGAAACAAGCGTTTTTTTTTCCTTCCATAGCTATTCATAGTGTGAGCGAGTGCATCCAGACTGAAATTTATTTTTTACTGTTGTTGAACAGCTCTTCCATTCTGAGTTCAATCAATTTAGGCACTTCACTTCTTCCACTTTGTTGACTATGGATCCCACCAGTATTAGCCCTGAGTGAAACACCCAAATGGGGGCAAGTTTTTGTACTCTTTCTAAGAATTTCTTGAAAATTAAAACAGTGTTATTTGCTTTACCATTTCCCATAGTCAACGGCTACTATATTCCTTATGATATTGTTATACTGAAGAACTGGCCAGGAAATCACTATGAGATTTTTTAAAGTAGAGAATTCCAGCTCTGAAAAATAAACCATTTATGGACCACTTTATAATCCAAACATATATTTGTAGGAAAAAAATATTAATCCTTTTATCCTGGAAAAACTATGATGAAATGGAAGTGTAGTTTTGTAGTGCTACAGAAGGAGGAACCTCTGCAGTGCCACTATATTAAACTTCAAAGTATGTTAGAATTTACTTTCCATCCCAACACCCAGACACAAAGTCTATACATTACACACATAAAATGAAAACACTTTCTAATCCAAAGAAGAAAAGGGCTTTGCTCCTTGTTCAGCAATTAAGAGGCTCAGTTATGGAAACATTGTGTGTTCTTCGATTTGAAAAGAACCGATTTCCTTCTGGAGCCTGAAGTTATTAAATCCACATTAAAAGGACATGGCTTACAGAAACAGTGAAGTCATACATCTGAATGGAACAGCACCATAATCCATTTCTATCACATGTTGTGTTTTCCAAATTACAGCTCTTCATAGTTGTAGATTGAAGGTTGTATTTTTCTATTTAGCTAACAGAAAATAAACTTCTACCGATTTTCCACCAGCAGTTCATAAATCACCATAAACATAGAGCTTATCTAGAGGTTTGTGAATACATACTTTTTCAATTTAGTGCCCAAGAGAGAAACAGCAAAACAAAACACTCAGTTTTGGTCTAAATTAAATGCTTCACATGACCCAAACAGTATAATTCCTTTTTTTTTTTTTTTTTCATCTGTTTAGTGATAATAAGCAATTTTGAAACTGAAGTATCAAATAATTTTGTTTTGAAACTACTAAATGCTTTATGCAGAAATGTTCCACTTTCCACACCGAACTACTCATTCCAAAACAACACATGAACTTATCAAGGTGGAATCAGGGTCTTTATGGAGGTGCTTGCTGCATGGGTCTCAGGCAATGACCATGAAGTAAACAGGGAACATCCTGACTTGATAAAAATAAATATTTCTTAGCAGAAGGGCAGTGAAGCACTGGAAGTGCCCCAAAGAGTTTGTGAAATCTTGGTCCTTGGAAGTTTTCAACATTGAACTGGACTACTCCTTGAAGAACCGAGACAAATTAAATGTTGACCCTACTTTGAAGTTGGTCTATAGGTCTCATGAAATTCTTTACAACCTAAAATAGCCTGTGATTTTATGAATTTGGCAGAAACAATTAATTTTCATTAACCCCAATCTGTATTTCTCAGGAAATAAACTTATTCAACCAAGGACAACCTATTTAAAACTGGTCCATGGCTTAAACCTGAAGTATAACAAGGAGCATTGTAATGAATTTGTTGGTGACAACACAGTAGAAAATTTTATGTTCAGCAATATTTAGATGAGAACTGGTCACATATACCCAGGGTTCAAGTACCTCCAGGAAAGGGTTGTTAGTTTTTGTTAGTTGCACTGGAGCAGTCTGAAGCTTTAATAGTGTATAGTCTTGGATATGGTTAAATCTTGCTAAAAAAAACAAAATATGGATTTTTTTTCCCTTTTTCTTTTTTTTTTTAAATAAGAATATTGTAGTCAATTTTTTGTTCTCAAGAACAATTATTCCTATACTTGTTGCAATTACCTTTGGAATTATCATGAAGAACATTTTCTGAACCATTGTTCTTCCTTCACGGATTGCTACTAAAATAAATTGGTGAACATTGTGTTTTACTGCACAGAAGTGGAGTTGTCTGGCTCAGCCTGGCTTTCTGGTACTTAAACAGAGCTTATAAAAAAGAGGGAGAGGAACTTTTTACATAGGCATATAGTGATAGGACAAGGGAGAACAGTTTGAAACTGAAAGAGGAGAGATTTAGATTAGATGTTAGGAAGAAATTCTTTACTTGAATAGTAGAGAGGCCCTGGCACAAGTTGCTCAGAGAAGCTGTAGCTGCTCCATCCCTGGAAGTGTCCAAGGCCAGGCTGGATGGGGCTTGGAGCAACCTGGGAGAGTGGGAGGTGTCCCTGCCCATGGCAGGGGAGTTGGAATGAGATGATCTTTAAGGACCCTTCTAACACAAACTGTTCTATGACTCTGTCATTCCATGATTCTGTGTAAATAAACTTTTGCAATAAGTCACTGTTTGAATAGGCAGTTTCAGGTACTGAGTCAGAATATGAAGTTAAATGACTAATATTTATAGAGAACATTCCCCATTCAAAGCCTGTAAGAGTGGATGCCTCACCTTGTCACTCAGCAGACTCTTGAGTGGTACCAGAAGGTTCTGGATGTCTTGGTGGTTTTCTTCTCATTGTTAGCTCTAACACAGTCATTTGGAAATGACTGTTTCAAGACTATGATTCTTGTAAAGAAAAAAAAACAGTAATTTTACAGAATTAATTCCATGCTTTCAACCAACAGTAATTTGTCACCTGGTAAATTCTGGAAGAAGCAAGCCAGCTGCTGCAAATGAACTATCTGCTTACAGTTTGGCTCCGTCCACAAGATGAAGCTTCTTTCAGAGATCCCCAAGCCTTATTCAGAGGTCCCAAGACAGTGTTAACCAAACTAGCAAGCTTGAATGTTGTTATGCCATGCTGTGCTACATATAGCAAAGACAAGAGTTAGCCCAATGGTGTATGAGCACAGCCAGGGAGCTTTCAGAGCCCACATGGCACTTTGTGGCATGGTATGGAGGTTGTAGCTCTGGTCAGTGCTCATTTGGGAAACACATTCTACCATGACAAGCTGATGTTCCCCTTTTTAAACTTCTAGTCCTATTGTGAGTGAGCATGAACCCTTTACCACCTTTTGTGCATCCCTCTTTTGTTCTGTATAGTGAGTTTTCTGTGTTTCATTTTGTCCTTAGACAATGATGATTCTTTAGGAAGGTACTAAGGCCATCTACTCACATTAGAGTGAGCATTCCTGAATACTTTGGTGCAAGTGAAAAATTAATAAGAACATAAGGGAGTTGAGGCTGGAGTCTGTAGGCCAAAAAGCTAGGAAAAATGTGTAGTCAGAGAGATGCTACAGGAGTAGGGAATTAATTTGCATTATTCTGATGCTTTTTCATTACTTCCTGCAGTGCAATATGACTGGATGAGTCATCACAGCAGCAAGGACTAAATTTAGGATATCTTTGAAGTAATGGCTCTTCACTGCCTACGCTACATGGCCTCTGTTTTATAACTAAAAGGCTCCTGATTCTAATTGTGAGACACTTTAACTTTTGGCCTAATACAGGGTCATCAAGGTGAAATCATGACATTCAGGAAATAACCATAAATCCCTGTGCTTTGTCAGTGTTCTTAGAATCCATACAATATAAATCAGGAGTTATGATTTTCTTCTATCTTCTGAGTCACGGTTCCTAATGTATTCCTGTAACTGTAAACTAATTATTACAGACAATAATTGCAGTGATAGAGTCAGTTATGGTTCTCATCACTGCATTTTCACTAGCTAGCTTCACATTCATTAATGTTGCTAGCCATTAGCATAGCATATATGAGTTATTGGAGATCTCAGGGGGATGATCTGCACACAAACCCTGCACACAAGCTAAAATTCAGCTAGTTTTCTTTTAGACTCTCTATGTACATCCTCATGCACCCACTTTTGTAACGAGAGAGCCCAAAGTTATATTTTAATGATGGGGAGTTATACCTGGCAGCCAAGTATCCGTGGATCTGGAAAGACCAGAAAAATCTGTGAAAGAAAGCTGGCATTTGGCAAATGATGTCAACCACTAAGAATCTTACAAGGCATATGATCAGAGTTCCCTGACTGTGAGCCAGTGATTCCTGAAAAAGACCAGCTGTCGGCCATGAAAAGGAGAGTGGCTCCTGGAATGGTGGCTGAGAGCTAAAAACTGCAGCAGTCTTGGGAAAGGCAGACCTTGGAGCCTTGTATTTGCTAAAGCACCTGCAGAACAGCATCAAAGCGAAAGGGAGGAAAAAATGAGGGAAGAAAAAAAAAGAAAAGAATATTAAAAAAAGGTTGTTAGGACTTGCCTGGGGCTTGGGGACCATGAAATATCTTCCAGAATGGATCACTATGATAATGAAACTTTAGAACCCGATTAAAGCTCACAGCAGTGGGGAGAGGCAGCTCCATCAACTCACAGCTGTGGCTGAGCCTGGGAGGAAGGAGAGTTCTGCCTTAAAATCCACCCAGGGAGAACACAATGCTGGGAACATCTGGCACGCTGGAGGAATTAAAAGGGTCAGCTAGAGTGGTAAGTAGGGGAATGCACCCGGCAAGCCCCAAGTGGAATTAGGCCAAAGGACCGTACAGCATGTGCCCAGATACACTGCAAGTCCAGCCCCCCCTTCAGACTGGGGTTCCAGAGAACAGCAAAAGAAGGAAAAAGAATTTTCATGGGCGTGACTGTCTGAGAGGGAGAAATCTAAAACCAAGTGACTTTTTGTGAAAAGTAGTTCACAGGAAATATTAAATAAGAAGTCTGCAGAGTCAAATTCTAATGATTTTAATGCAAAATACATCTTAAGGAAAGTAGGAAAAATGAAACTTAGAAAGTGATGATAGACTACATTTCCTGACAAAAATAAAAGCATATATCCCTTTGGAAAGTGAGTGTGTCAGGATAAAAGAAGTCCTGAGAGAAAGGGCACTTGATCTTTTCTTCCTCTGCCTTTTTTTTTTTTTTTTTTTCTTTTTTTTGCATGCCAAAATCCTTGCAAGATTCCTGGCCATCTGAGGAAGGACACAAAGCAGAACTGCAGGTAACATGAATTGCTCATGGGGGTTTCTAGGGCATATGTAGAAGGAAAGAATTTTTAGAAAACTGCAGATTCAGAAAAATTTTACATTCTGTCCTTATTGAGTCCAGTAGCTTTGTATTGTCTGTTCTCCAGGCATGAGGTTGATTCTGAACAAAGGGCAACAGAACAGGGTGACCATGAGTACCTGCTCTGAAAAGAGGCACCACAAGGCATTTTTGTATTTTTATGTAGTTTATGTATGTCAATTCAGGCTCTTTAGAATGATGGTGGACATAATTATGTCTTACAAAGTCCTTAGCCTTGATAACTAAGTACAACCTCATTTGCTTGAAGATCCAGGATTCAGCTTCCTTTCTGACAAGTAATGAAAGTTAAATCCTAAAGTGAGAGATTCAGTGAAATCTTAGGATGGTTTTTAACACCTTATTCTTTGTGAATAGCCAAAGTTGGAGATCCCCCAAAAGCAGCTGTCACTCACAGAATTTAGTTCATTTGGAGCAAAGCTCAATTGGTCCAGACATACATTTTCTTAGAAGTTTGGAAGAAAAACGTGTTACTCTCCTGTTCCATAAAACAAGTCTAATGATGGATGGTGGCAAGGCAAACTGTTGGGAAAGGCAATTTTACCTTGGGAAAAAAGCTTTCCCTGGACTGATGTAGAAACCTCAGCTTTAGGGCCTCTGTTTTCCTCCCTCCACCCCACCTAGGAAATTTATACAGTTGAAAAGAAATCTAAACAATTGGAGGGAGATTTGGCTGGTAATGCTGGGGGCTGGCAAGATCCTGCTCCCTCCCTAGCCGCAGTCATTTATGATTATTAAAACTAGTCTCTCTAGGAAAAAAAAAAAAAAAGGACAAAATGTGGAAGTGCATGAATCATACATTCCAAGCAGTAAAAACACAACATTATAGAAGCTAGACTGTATGATTTTCCTGTCCCTCCCCCACTTCGCCTCCATTCCCTAACTTTAAATAGAGAGAAAAAAGCTGCAGAGAAGCGAGATCAGGGATTAAGCTGGTCAAGAAAGGAATCAGAGGAACTGCTCTGAGATCTGCAGGCAAAGCAAACAGTGAGCAGCAAAAGAAATAACTACAGCAATATGTAGGGAAAAAAAAGAAAAAGGCAGATCAGAAGAGTCACAATGACTAATTTTATTTGGAATCCCTTATTCTGTTTTGTTTTTCTGACCCTGAAATAATATTAGGATCTCACACATGTATTGCAAGAGAGGATTCTTCACCTTCCAATCTAAACAGAAAAAACAGAGGAGGATAGGAGAGGAAAAAGCCAAATATTAAAGACATTTGTGGCTATTCACTTTTTCAGGGAGACAACAACCTGAAGCCCTACAAGGGATGATAATTCAGTTTTGAGAATACAGTGTCCTATTTATATCATAGATCACTGCATTAGAAAGTGCAGTCTCCATGCACAAGTGCTCTAACCTTACCAAGAAAAGTGCACAAACTTACCCATTTGTCACATTTTCCTTCCTGGATCTATGTTATTCTAATTCATGTATCAGTCAGTTGGATTAAAATTGAGTTAAATTCAAGAGTAACCACAGTTATAGGGATGGCTTTTAGCTCTGTTTTAACAATTTGTCATCGTGTTTTCTGGAGGACATTTTTGCTACAGCTGATGACATTTAGGTCTGATAGACTTTGTGAAATGAAACAAAACCAAGCAAAAAGTCAACGCAAAAAAAAAAAAAGGACGAGCAGTGTTTTGCTCATTTTGCTTTCAACATTTCTATTCTTATTTGGAAAAATCCACTCACCAAACTGAGTGAAACTTTATCTCCAGCTGGCACAGACCATCACGGACTCATTGACATGAATGAAGTTTACACCTGCTGTGGGTCTGGCTCAATGAGCAGATATGTTTGAAACCTTACACTAAATAGAAAAGGGGGCAAAGTAGTGTAGGGATATTGTCAAGCCCCTCTCCCAGTGAGTGCACATGTGCTTTTAGAGAGGTGAGTAATGTGAGTTTCCCTCAGAGGAAAGGGAAGTAGGTTTGACCCCGCAACTCTGGTGAAGAAAGCCAGGAAGCTGCCAAAGCTGGAAAGAAGATATGAAATAGGTGTCAACATATTAATGGTTCTTTAGAATCAAATCCATTGAAATGGGCAAATTTTAGATTTTCTGTGTTTTCTTGTTACTTTCACAATTTAGCCTAAATCCCTGTGCTATTTAATGGAGAGGTTTCACTCAGTTAGAAGGTTCATGATGTTCCTAACCACTCTTTATTATATCCAAATGATTTTGGAAGGTGATTTTGACTAAACCCCCAGGTTAGAAGTGACAATTATGGAGCCTGATGAAGGGGGAAACTTTAAAGTCAGAATAGCCTAATAAAGGAGAGAACATTTGAGTCCAGCAGCTTGTTACAGGCCCTAGTACAGCTCTACTGCATGATTGTGGGGTAGACTTCACACCTTTCCATGCCTTGCTTCCATGCTTCCACCTTTAATGAACACCTGCTATGACTGTCCTCCTTTCAACAATAATCTCTAATGAAAACCAAAAAGCCAAACCTGCTCCTCCTCAAGAACTTTGAGATTTTAGGTAAAAAACCCAGTGGATTAGAAAGAAAGTTTATCCCCTAAACCCTTATCTTAGGGTCACTGAACTGCCCTGAGACTTTATACCAATACTTCAATTTACCCATTCAGTGGTAATCTTCATGAGGAGTTTTGTTAAAAAAAAACAAAACAAAACCAACAAACTGGTCTTTTTAAAGGTAGAACGAAGTCTCATATGAGGGATTTGGATACTCTGTAAACAAAGGACGTCTCACCCAAAACAACAGCCAGTATCTGAAATGTTATGACAAACTCAAGGTTCATTTTCCTGTTCTGAGCACAAGAAAACATAAAAGTTGAGTGACTCATCCCAAAATATGATGATAGCCTAGTAAGACTGCCTGCAGCATAGAGGCTTTGGGCTCTCATGTGGCACAAAGAGAAAAAAAACGGGCCCCAATGTTGACTGAAAACTGAAATTAGGAAGCAGATAAGAGCTGGTGGCCAGTGTTCCATGCTGGAATATGGCTTTTAATATTTCTGCTCTGGGAAGATGAGGACACCTGTGCAAGAAAATACTTTTGAGGACATCTGGAAACACAAGTTGCAGCAGGCAGAGACATTTTTGTTCCTGATGCAGGGCTCCTATTTTGGCACTCCCCAAACACCCCTTTCCCTGTCAAATCCAATCTGGTAATCTTCCTCACAATGCTGGACATGAGGCCCAGCAGGGAGGATTATGAGACAATATAAAAATGGGCATCATTAAATCGTGTCGACCAGAGCATAGAACTGCAGAATTGCAGAATTGTTTGGGTTGGAAGGGACCTTAAAGACCATGTAGTTCTTACCCTGTGTGGTCACCAAGGGAAGAACATCTTGGGTGCAACTCCTAGGACAATTTGGTGAGATGGGGAATGGCACTAAAATGTCAAAGAAAATTAATATATAATAGGAAATATAGGTAATGTTTAAATTAACATTTTATTTCCCCAATTGATTCTACTGCAACTGCTGAAACTACGAGCCTTAGATTATCTACTGTCAGCAGTAGCTGCTGATAGAAGGATGAAGCAAAGGTCCCATCACAGTTTTCTTGAGCAGAGTGCACTAATGTGGCACAGCTTGGACTCATGAACAGGGATGTAATTCACAGACCTGTGAGGCACTTTTGTCCCTGCAGCATTATTTTGCTTTACAGCTCTGCAACAATGGTGAGAAAAATAAAACATTAGACAGAATTGGAAAGGCTAATTTCAGAAAAAAAATCAAAATATTAATAATTCTTGCTTCTTAAAAACTGTACATTTATGCTTCTTTGATCAGTGGCTAGTTAAAACCGTACTGTGTATCTTCTTCTGACAAACAATTTCCTGTGCCAATATTGCAGGGTGCTCTGATATGCACATTAAATCTAAATTAGTGTATTAAATGTGTTAAACTGTGTGCAACTGTCAGCTAATCTGATGTTTATTTCATGCACCTGATTTACTGACACCCACATCTTCAACAGAATCTCAATTTTGTTGTACTTCTAGTATTGGGAATATGTGTTTTTTATACAGTGCAGTATAAAAATTCTTGTATTCTACATACATATAAGTGGAGTTGAATGTACCACAGATGCTGTGATTATATTCAGGTTGATCAGCTTAGGTCATCTGGAATTCTGATGTGGATCAGCTCTTTCTATCTGTTTCTAAGGCTGCACACTCCAGTCCCAAAACACAAATTCATTGTGAGGAAAGTGTATACCTATAGAAAACTCGACTTTTGGAGACCTGACAACAGCAGGCAGACTAAGCAATCTCTGTCCAATGCAGCAAGGAGACATCATTTCATGCAACTATGCTTGCAAAAATACATGGCTTAATTAATGGAAATTTGAGTACAGTCATCATTTTGAGTCCCAGGAACTTATTCAAAGTAACGCTTAAATAAATGGAAAACCAAATGCCAAATAAGAACTAATTTCTGTAACTGGATTACTCTGAAACTCTGTCAAAACTGAGTTTTACAAAACCATATGGATGCATTAGGCAGGTAGTGCCTGGGACATCAAGCTACAGGTTGGGACAGACCTTTAGCTGATCAGAAGACCGTGGTCTGAGAGCAAGAAGAGATGACTTGTGATGTTGCCGATATCCTGTAGAGTCACCATAAGTTTTTGTCCCTGTTTTCCCACTGTTTAATGAGGACCATTAGGTTATCATTTGTTGTAAGTCATTTTGAAATCAACAGTTGAAATATGCTGTTAAAAAACCTGGATGTGATTTACTGCAGGTTTTATAGACTATAGATTATATGAACACCAGTTGGATATAGATCACTCTGTAGGCTTTGAGACAGCATCTCTTCAGGATTCCTAGATCCTCTCTGAGTTTTCTGGATCAGGTAGAAATTCAGTGGCACTACATTAACAAAGGAATCATAGAATCATAGTATGGTTTTGGTTGGAAGGGACCTTAAAGATCATCTTGTTCCATCTCCTTGCCATGGTCAGGGACACCCTTTACTAGACCAGGTTACCCAAGGCCCCATCCAATCTGGCCTTGAGCACTTCCAAAGGGAATGTCTTGCTACCATGTATGAACAAGATACTCCTTTAAAAGAGTTATCATTTTCAGAAATACTCTTGTGCCACTTACGAGAAACCCAAGAAGAGCAACAGCAGTCAGAACCTGTTTTTACTGCGGCAAAGAAGAGATGGTGAAACGCTTACAACAAGATAGCCTGAGTTACTTTTACAAGCTGATCTTACAACAGAGTACACATCTTGCACACAGTAGATAAAGCCTTTCAGGTTTTTTTTTAAAGAAGTTAAGGAGGTTTAAGAAAAACCCTAGTGACTGCCCAGGGAAACAGAGGAAAATAGCTACCTTCTGTAGATCAGATGAAAAAGATGGTACCTTGGCTCAGAAATGCCCCTGCCTCCTAATCTCTGCATGTCTCATCACCAGGACAATTACTAGACTGTCCAGGAGTATGACTCTCTGTTCACATTTGTGTACAGTTTTTTTACTATCACACATAGGTTAGAGAGCGCAGCAGAGGTAAAACATTTGCCCAGATTGCTATAGAAAATTCAACTATTAATACTTTCAATTTAAACCCAAAATTTACCATAGAAAAGAGGATTTGAGGTTTTTCAGGCATTTTTGTTACAGTAGCAAAGGGACATAAACCACAACTGCTGAATAAGTAGCAGGGAGACATATCCACTGGGATGCTGCCAGTGGATAGTTTCAACCTGTCTCTGTTGACAACCATGACATAGATTCTCCATGCACAAAATCTGGGTATCCTTTCCTTAGGCAAAAATGAAAAATAATAATTTAAAAAAATTAGAAAAATAAAGATATATTGAAAAATATTTGAAAAAGTGGTACCACTTATCTCTCTCTCTTGCTTTCAGAGGAACCTTGGTAATATATCCATCCTTGTTTTTGCAACAGAACTCCCTTCCAGTCTGAGAGATGATACTATGTCAAGGGTAAAACTACCAGTGTTATTGACACAATACATGATTTATGGACAGCCCAACTTACAGTCGTTCAGCTCTTCCCAAGACCTTCAGCTTCACTTGAGGTTCTCCTCTGAGGATCTTGGAAGTTGCAGAAGTCCCTCTCACAGCACTACTATGGGGCTTGGGCTTTGGAAATACCCAGATAAGGAAGGAAGCGATGACAATACTTCTGCTTGTGAAATGCCACCTCCCCACAGTACCCATATTTCAGAGCATTCCTTTGGGAATATCACCTTTTTCAGTCACCCAGTTAATCATGGAATGAGGGAGATGGGGAGAAAATCTTCCTCAGAGCTGTGTGAAGGGGATCTCATCACTTACCCAGACAGAGTTAGGGAATTTTACTCAACCATGATATCACCAGGCTTTTTGTTTGCTAAGAAAAAGAGTGCCTGGCCCACTCTGGGCCCTGTAACTCCTAAATTTCAATATGACAAAAGAGTTTAAGCTCAATTTCTCCATGCAGTGATCTCAAAACTTCTAAAGCATTTTCCAAATGACAGCAACTGCACAACGTTCCATTAATCACAGCTGACAAGTCCTTCTGAGCAGCCCCTGATTGATCCTGATGTTGTCAAACTTTCTTTTTCTTTTGACGTCTCTCCGATAGGCATCTCTGTTTAGTGCATTTGTGACCTTTCTGCTGTATTGATTCACACAAATCATAGGAAAGGGAGCGGTTTCATGAAGGGGCAAAGTGTAGAAGAACAGGTCAGATGATTACTGGGGCTTCCACACACCTCCATTTTAATGGCTGATTAGTGGGAGAGTGGAGAAAGACCCAAGCACATCAAAATTAGCAAATTATAAAGTCTCTACAAAGAGGTTTTTATAGTCTCTTTTCATGGCTCCTATTGAAGTCTCTTATCTTGTAGTGTTGATTTGCAATGTGAATAGACTTTCTGTTGCAGGTGGAGATAATTTACAGCAACAGGTTTATTGAAAAATTTGTCAGGCCCATGAAGTGAATTTGGTGGTGTAATTTCTGTGGGGGCAGGTTATGGCATCAGAAACTTCCCTTCCTTCAATGTGCCCTTCACGTATTGGGTGGCCACATGAAGGAAAGGGTCCCCACCCTTAAGGAAACTGGTTGCTCCATAGTTTCAGGATCAGGACTGTGTGCAGCACAGAAAGTCTTGCTTTATTCCATTTTCCTCCTTTTCTCCTCACGGATCACTTCAGAAAACTTGTTGTTCAGAGGGATACGTTAAACAGGGAGAACAGGCTAGCTGAGAAATAATTTGCAGGCTGGGTTTCTGAACACTTAATTTTTAATCATTCTTTCACTTCAAAGCCCTGTGCATTTAATATGGAGAACACATATGTGAATGTGCATATGAGTGTATCTCTTTTCCAAAAAACCAAAGTATTTCACAAGTATATTTTAATAGGAATAGCCAGAACAGCTGGTTTGTCTGATAAACCTGTTGGAGATATTGAACATTCTGAATTCTGTTATGGAGCCATCAGTTGTGGTTTATAATGAAATAAGTTCAGTGCAACGATATGCTCACAGGACTAAGAAAAGAAATTATGGTCCTTCAAAATGAGAAGGATACATTTTCTTTAATACATTTTAGCTTTGTTTGGTATCTAACACAATCAATATCATTCAGAGTGTGGTAATGGTCCATATTCAGATAGCAAGTAACTTACCTCCACTGTATTTATTAGGATTGCTGGTTCTTAAGTTCTTGTATTTTCTTCCCACTGCACCATAATAAATAATAAATAAATGCATAAGTTTATGATTGGTTTTTTAAGTTTAGTTTTACGCTAAAATTTATAATTTTATCATAAATAAACCAAGCTATTATCTCATGGGAAGCCCTAAAAGAAATCAAGACTACTGAAAAGAAATGTCTTATCTCCCACCCCAGCAGTACTTTTTGCTGTTAGATGAGAATACTCAGTATAAATTTTGTCACCAGAGCCTGATCAAAACACAATAAAATATATTTTATCCTTCAATTCTTCACCTCACTAAGAATTTAATTGAAATCACCACCGATTTCCAAAATGGTTGCATTTGCTCAGAAAACATTTTCATCAGGAAGTATACTGGTGTTTTCTTAGAACAGATCTCAAAGTTTGTATTTTGGGGGGATATACTTGTGTCAATAGTGATCCTAGGGTGGTAAAGCTACACCTTGGATGAGGATTGCTGGAAAATCCATCCTTCTTTTTTCTTTCTATAATGATATCTTAAACTGGCATTGCTTTTGCTTCTTTTCTTGCACAGATACAAGATCTGCAATTATCACTCTCATACTGTGAGGTACATTGAGGGAACCACTACTCTACCTGTTGTGTGTAGACACAGACTAACAATTTATTGGTCTATTCTGGTTTGGGTGTTTCTGGATGCTCAGAGGAGCTTAACAATATGAGATGATATTTGAAGCACAAATGTCCTGGGGCAGAAAAAGTCCAGAGACAGAGGAGTGCATTGGTTTTACTTGAGATTTCTGGCTGCGTTTTAAAGAGTAATAAAGAATAATGTAATAATATGTGGCATTTGGAACCCTGTAAGTGAAACTACCCCTCATGTCTGTACTAGCAATTCTAATTATGTTCTACTATTAAGTAAGGTGGTTACAACCTGAGGTTTTTTCCCTTGTTTTCCTTTCCAATTTGAATTCATTTAATCATTTGATTTATCATTTCTATTGGTAACAAAACTTATTTCTCTTATTTTAGACTTTGAGTAGCAGCTAGTACAAGTGAAATCCAAGCCAAGGTGTTTTGGTGCAGCAGCACAAGTGACAGACATCTCCAGTGACCTGCAAAATCACATACACATCTGAGTACCCCAGGTGCAATTCAGCGTTATGTGGAATGTGGATGGACTGTTTCCAGTTCTGGGTTAACAAAGTGATCCACTCATTCACGTATATGGATTTCAATGACATTTTATGCAATGACAGCTCTTAAATATTCTTCTGCTCAGTTGCTCTGAGGAGCTTGCTTTGGTACTAATCATTTGCATGAGCCATGAAAATCTCCTGTAACTGTGGATTTTGCTTCTGTTTTTAAGGTATGTGATAACACCTATATTTTGCAGCTGTTTATGCATGAAAAATACACAAGAGCTGCAGGGTTTATGAAGGATTTTTTTTTTTTTAGCTGAAAGTATTTTGTTAAATGCAGCACCTCAAATTAGTAGCAAATATAATGCTCTGTGAGGAGCAGAATAAACAAACTTTTATTGTTTTTTTTCCCCACTTCATTAACCTGTGCAGGACACTCATCATTCCAGCTGTTAGAAGACACCTTTTTTTTTTCAACTTTTGATGAGAATTATTTTAGATTCAAACCAAAGATACTAATTGCAAGATACACAGTGTTATCTGTATTAGAATAAGCAAGACTTTGGAATATACTGGGCTGTGAGAACATATTAAGATAAAACCATAATATTTCAGAAAGCTTCCAGTTTAGAATTTTGAGGTGTGGGAATGAAGGTGGCCAGATAGCCTAGAAATGAGTAAGAGTAGTCACTGAACCTGAAGAAGGCCCCAGAAACCTCTGAAACATTTGTGTGCCTACAAACTGGCTCATTTTCCCTTGACTGTATCAATTATTCCAGTAAGAAGGAGTGAGAAGGTCCCTTCTGAGCATCCTTTTCTCCAGTCCAAACAACCCCAGCTCCCTCAGCTGCTCCTCATATGCCTTACTTCCTAGACCCTTCCCCAGCACCTGGGCTTTTAAATGAGCTTTTCTGTGTTTTGTGAGTGGAATAAGAGATTTCAAATGTTTTTAAGTAAGGAAGATGCAGAGGAGAATACTTTAAGTTCTAAATGGTGACATGCCAGCCGATATTAGTTAGGGGTTCTGTAAGTCTTCATCATTACTTGTCTTAATGGGGTGTGGAGGGAAGAGTAGCTACAAGGGGTATGCACTCTGTTGCCTTCTAAATTCTGAACTGTTTGGTGTCAAGGTTAATAGGATTCAGGATCTGCAAAAAAAACCAACATCTTAAGCACTTCCAATTTTCTAAACAATATCTGAGATTCAGAGCCCTCAGGAGTCCTTGAATTTGAGTTCCCCCATCTTCAGAATATTGGCTGCATGTATTCAGTTTATTGTAAAAATTCAGAGGGCTCAGCAACCATCTCTTCTCTTACATTCTTTCTACATAAATCAGTCCCCTGTGCTATGTTTAGAGAAAAGAATCAGTCTTCAGACTAACACATTTTCCCCTAGCTCAATTATGCAGTTTTGTCCATCTTCAAAATGTATGAATCTGATTTTCTCTGATTAGATGAGAAAGTTTCTTGGAATTATTTAAACTCAGTACAACAATGAGACACTTCCACTCCTCTCTGCCATCAAAACAGGAATGAAGATGTTAGTTTGGGGAGCAATCAGGCAATCTAAATTATTCAGATCTGAAAGTTTTAAGTTAGAACAGTTTTTCAAATTCATTTGTATCTGGATTACAACAGTCTCAACTCATGTCTGTCTAATGAAACTCCTACTGAAAATCTCAGCTGGAAATTCAGGGAATCAAGTCTATCCATCATCTCAAAGTCATGATTATTTCATAAGCAACACTCAGTGTTCAGTCAAGTCTTTAACTCATCATTCGAGTTACCGTAGTTTAACCATACAGGCATCTTTTAGAAGAAGTCATGCTGAACATTACTTGATGAGGCTAAATCCCATTAGCAGAACAAACAGTACAAAAGTCTATGTCCTGACACCACAATAAGGTATGCTTAAATATTCACAAAGGATACAGGTGCAGATCTCTCATCACATATTGGAGCACATCCAAAGCCTCTAGGAAGAATATTAATAACCCCTTCTCTTGCATTTCTGTTGGAGGAATAGCTCAATTAGTTTCAGTCTGCTGTCTTCCCCTTATCTATTATACATTTGAATGGTTACACTTTGCTTCTAAAAGTGCAAATGGAAAGATATGCATTAACAAGTTAATGAGAGCATATGGGCACCCTATACCAAGCTTCTTGAGCTGACAAAGAATTCTGCCCACTTGTCTGTCCTTGCACTCTCTCTGCTCTTCTGCCCTTTCCCCACTTTGCTTTGTGCATGGAGAAATGTCAAAGGAAACCTATTGGAAAGCCCAGTGTCCCAGGTACAGCCACCCTGTCAGCTTTACGTGGTACGTGCTGGGGGGAGAATGAAAGGAAAACATAATACAAAGAAGGATTAAAAGGGTTAAAGGAAGGAGAGACCTGAAATGGAGAGGCAGGGTGTTGGTGAAGAGCATAAAGAACATGTGAGACTGCAGATCCAGGCAGGAAAACAGAGGTGGGAAGGGAGAAATGGCTAAAATGTGTCAGAAAACACAGAGAGACATCACTTCTCTTTGAACTGTGCCCTTAACAATTTTATTTATTGTAATATGTCTATGGACCTATAATAAAATAAGTTTTTGTCTTTTGATTTCCATTTCTACTGAGTCATGAAGGAGACTTGGATGATTAGAGATGTATAATCATAATTTTTGTTATACGCATGTTCCCAAAAACCTTCTAGAGTTCAGTGAGCAGGTCAGTTAATAACACCTATTACCCCTTAAAACTGGGTTAATCATCTATGGGGGATAATACTGTACATATTTCAAACTGTAATTACACAATGTGATACTCTAACAAAGTTCATTTTCTATCATACCATCTACCATAAGTGTATCCCATGTAATATATATAACATGATTTGACTTTTGAAAATCTTATAGATTACCATTATCTCCTAGGATACATATTAAAAAAGAGACTAGAACACACACAAAAATATCTAAAGAATGTCACTTAAGCTGGCCAGATACATTCAGTTAATAAATGGAGGTTTAATTTAAAAAAATCATCATTACAGCTGTCAGTAAAGGTTTATTGAGTTCTACAATAAAATAGTGCATAATTTCCTAGGAAAAAAAATTACATCTTCCATTCAGCTTGGGAAAAAACCCCAAAACAACAAACAAACAAAAAAAACCCACCCCAAACCCAAACAAAAACAAAGAAAAAGAACCCCACACCAAAACTTCACAACTTTGTGGCTTGCAGAAATAACTCTACAAAACTCTTTCTCCAAAACACAACACTACTCAACTGAGGCTACAGAAAAAAAAACAAAAAACCACCATCTGTTATCAGTATAGAGCATATAACACAACTAAAGAATTCTGTTTCTAGGCAGAAGGAAGGGTGCCATGTACTACGATAACAAAACCACTGTGCTCACTAGGACTGAATATTCTAAATATTCTGTCTGAGATAGCTCTGGTATGAGGCTAGGGATGTACCTTTACTCATCTCTCATTTCTGTTCAAAACCGAAAACTTTTCTAGGGAGTAAAACAATATGAAATCCTACTGAGAATTCTGCATAAGTGATTGAGCTTTATTTGTCGTTTATTCTCGCAATCTTTCAGAGCACTGGGCCAACTATGTGAATATATGATTTATGACTCAGTGTGGCTTGGCTTTATGTTTGTGCTTCTCTTCAGAACACAGATGAAGCAAGAATATTACCATGAACTCCTTTAACCAAGGTTTCTGAGTTACAGAATCAAGACTCTCAATTAATAACCTAGACCTCTTTTTGGAAGACTACTCATTTATCCTAGCAAGTGTACTTTCCTGTCTTAAAGCGCTTCATGGATTGAAACAGTCTGAAAATCTCCTTGTAGCACTAACATCTGAAATGTGTTTCCTCATCCCATTACTGTTACCTGAAAAATGGTCACTGTTTCTAGGAACATAAGGCAGAAACTTCTCTTTTCCCTTAAAGTAGAATTCCTTACCCTCTACGCTCCTTCTGTGCCAAGAATTTCTGTTTTGATGGGTGGAAAATATCTCTGCTCAGAACAGTTAGCAGATGTTGGGGACATTTGTCTCCAAGAGCAGGATAGATATGGGCAGAAGTGGGGACTGAGTGTAGGACTCCCCCTTCTCACTTCAAGAGTCTCTAACTCACGAGCTATTCTGTTCCCTTCTCCCCCACATACTTTGAAAGAGGAGACAGGTATCTTGTTCAATTGTTTGAAGGAAAGATCAGAGGCATCTCCCTGCAGAACACTCTGAACTGCAGCTGCTCTGTGAGCAAAAGTGTCTTCTTCAAATGTAGAGGAAAGCATCTGAGAGGGAGAATTTAAGACTTGTTACCTGCTCAATATGTAGAAACACCCTTGTGAAGCTCTTGGCTGTTCTTTGTTCAGTTTGCTGGCTGACTTAAATCTCCTTCCAAAGTGTCTTAACTCTCCTTCTTCCCTGTACATTGAACACTGGGACCTTTCTCTATGATATAAATCCTGGTCTGCAGAATATTAATTCAGACACTGTATAACTCAGGGGGAGGGGAAGGACAAGAGGCATTTGAAGGGAAATTTGACTTTCATCCTCCCTGTCTAATACTTTATTACCTCCCAGTGCTGTGATGGAGAAAAGCATGTACTATACTATTCTACTCTAGGAGCAACCACATAAGTACTCACAATTAATGAAGAGATTTTACTTGAAAAGCACACATGAAACAAATTCATAGAATCCTAGAATGGTTTGGGTTGGAGGGGACCTTTAAGACCAATCCTCCTGCCATGGTCAGGGACAGCCTCCACTAGACCAAGTTGCCAAGAGCCCAGTCCAGCCTGGCCTTGAACACTTTCAGGGATGGGATTGTTCGTGGAGATGGAAGGAGGATCACAACCCCTGTGTTGCTGCTAAGGAATGGTTACAGGAAAGGTTAGTCTCCTTGAACCCGTCCTACAGCTACCAAATCCATGAAAACATCTCAGGCAGATATTTTAAGTTATCCAAAATGGTTCTGGACAAAGGAGGCAAATGAGTTGACCTTCAGGTGTCATTACTGCCATCACTGACAGTAATGACACCCATTTCCTAGGTCACATATGACATATATGTTAGATACTTAAATTTGGTGCATAATGTGGACATAAATGCAAGCTCAACTGATTTGACCAAGAAAGAGGGAAAGTATATGGCACAGTAGGAGCTAAACACAATTCACCAAATGATGTAAAACATGAGAAAGGTACATTCCTGCCCTGAGCACCATCCTGATTCGTATGACTTCATTGGTTGATGTGATCAGACTAGATACAAGGAAAAAAGAGTAAATTATTATGAGTGTGGTGAAGCACTGGCACAGGTTTCCTGGAGAGGTGGTAGATGACCCATCCCTTGAAACACTCAGGGTCAGGTTGGAGGAGGCTCTGAGCAAACCAATCTAGTTGAAGATATCCATGCTCATGGTAGGGAGTTGGAGCAGATGGCCTTTAAAGGTCCCTTCCAACCCAAATCACTATATGATTATATGATTCCTTGCTAATATTGTAATAAAGAAGGTAGCTAAAATGTTAATACAATGAGAATGAGACAGAGTGGGTGCCATCATTAAAAATCAAGGAAGATTGTTTAGTAGCAACTCAAAATGCAAAATTTAAATGGCATTATTTTATTTATTTATTTAGGCTGCTTGTGTAAGGAGTTACTTATTGTTGAAGGAATAATACCTCATCACAAAACAGAGGTATAATGGAACAACACCCTTGGTGTGTATCTTGTTAGGGATTATTATCCAAGACAATATTTATATTCTGAGTTCCTGAAATGGGACATACTTATGACACACTTGAGGAATATTCTTGTGCTAGAAAAGAGTTTAAAACTCTTTGTATAGAATGCGAGAGTAAAAGAGAAAAAGTCTTCTTTCTGCCAGAGTGTGCAGTGGTTTCCATAATAATTTGGCTCCCATTTAGTGGGAGTAGTGGTCATTGCTGCTGTGGAAATCAAAATAAGCCATGTTGAGAAGCGGGGCATAATAATCACATTTACAGTGAGCACTTTGGTGTAAACTTCAGTGTAATAATCAAATGAATTACACACCTGCACTACCAGACTGGAAACACTTTAAGTGGAGGCCAACACTAAGTGCAGAGCAAACACCCACCCTGAAAGTGATCCTAAGAGGTAAACAGACTGGATCAAGTAGGCTGAATCTAAGCTGCTGAACAGCTTGCTTTGACATGCAGGGTCCTTCACTGTGAAAAGAAGATTCCTATTGAAACTGTTGACAGTTATCAAGCATCTCTAGTGCCTCTCTGCCTAGGGAAGAGGTTTTAACCTTTGCATTTCTGTGACACCTCAAGAAGAAAGGCTCTGAAACTGGAAGGAGAGATCTGAGCGGACAATAAGCCACTTATGTTGGTAAAAATGGCTGAGCAGAAGAGATGAAAAAATTGTGTTCTTTGGAGAAAAACAAAACAAAACAAAAAGAACTTGAGCATATGGCTCCAAATCTGCAAGTATGCACATATTCCTATCTCTGCACTAGCAAATGGTCTTATTAGCACCCTGGGATGCTGCTGGTACACAGCACCTTTGCAGATCTGGGTCTAGTTTGTTGTGTTATGATACGGCTCAGGCCAGAGCCCATGAGCCATCTGGATGAGCTAATAAAACATGTCTCTTTTTTCATTTACAGATATTTAAGCTGCTTTATTTGTTTATTGTACTTTCTTTACTCTCTGGTCCAGAGTGAAGAACTGAACTCTTATGATCTCAGTTTTCTGTTAGTTTTACTTTTCTTCATATTTAACTGTGTCATTTTCCTCAGAGGAATAAGCTCTCAGTGTTCTCCTGTAGCTCTTTTCCCCTCTGTGATATAAAATTCTCATATTTTTCTATTGGCTGGTGTCATAGGTTAAAAAAATGCATTACAGAGTGAATACAGTAATGAATAATTAGGTATACACACCCACGTATTCATCTGGGCAATAGAGAATTCAAAACAGCTTTTGAATTCACAGGCAGAAGACTGGTACTTTCTAGCTACACCTGGTACAGTCTAGTTGTAGATTTTGGTATCATCTAGACAAATCAGAAGAGGCACTTGAATCCTCCAGTATATAAGGAGACATGTGACATATCTGCCAGTTTAAACTCTGTTCATGTGATGTGCTTCATCACACAGACTGTTTAGACTGGGAAAATTGGGGGATGGGTGCTTGGAAAGAATAGGTGGTGCCAAAAATAAAATAAAATAGAAATACTTATTAAAAAAAAAGGAGGGGGGGAGGGAAAAAAAGGGAAAAAAAGTATTCCTGAAAGGAAGAATGAGCCACAGAAACAACATAAAGATCCTGGAGGGAGGAAAGATCCAGGAACTGGGGAAGATCACAGAGATGTGTGGGTATAAATGGTGTGTGTTTCCTAGTGACCTGACCAGGGACATGTGAGGTGTCACCGGAGGAAAATCAGGGG
Organism: Sclerurus mexicanus; assembly: GCA_013396755.1. Classification (NCBI taxonomy): domain Eukaryota; kingdom Metazoa; phylum Chordata; class Aves; order Passeriformes; family Furnariidae; genus Sclerurus; species Sclerurus mexicanus. The sequence continues at coordinate 334,066 of VWZF01003471.1, read as the reverse complement.
TCAGCATGGATTTCTGCCTGACCTCTCTGGACCAGTGGCCACCCCTGTGGGAAAGGGCAGTTGAGATGTCACGATCACAAAACCACCAGAGGAAAAAGCAAGTGAGCTATGTGAGATACTCCATTCAGGTCAAACTCACACCCCACTGACTTTTAAACAGTGAGATGTTCTTACACTTTGGGATCCAGATTCCTTGTAGGGTATTGCTCATTCTATCTTGGCCATGGTAGCAGGGAGACCCTGATTCTAGCTGTGATTACTTAGTAGTTGGGTAAAGAGATCTTACCAAAGCAATGATCAAGAGCTGTGGGTTTCATGCAAATTACACAGCTGGGAATTAATGGATTGGTGGGAAGAATTAAATTATCAGAAATATGTGAACTACTAGATAAGTAGTTGTGGAGGTCAGGACATGTGTGATGTGGATGACCTGGTGAAAGATCTGAATGAGGAGCAGCTGAGAGAGCTCAGGTGGCTCATCCTGAGGAAAGGAGGTTCAGAGGGGACCTCCTCACGCTCTGAGGCTTACTGACAGGAGGGGGAAGCTGATGGGGAATTGATCTCTGCTCCCACATAATAAGCAATAGGACAAGAGGGAATGGCCTGAGGTTGTGTCAGGGCAGGTTTAGACTGAATATTAGGAAAATTTTTTTCACTTAAAGGGTGGTCAAACCCTGGCACAGCTGCCCAGAGCACTGGTGGAATACCCATCCCTGGAGGGTATTAAAATTTGTGTAGATGTGGCACTTGGGGACATGAGTTAGTGGTGGGCTTAGCAGTGTTGGAGTTAATTGTCTATTATAATTTTTCCAACCTAGATGATTCTGTGATTCTATGACTAAAGGGGTATTCAGGGTTTCCTTTTTGCTGTACTTCCATGACATGGTGTTGTAAATGTACAGTGAAAGGACAGAAGAAGGACAGTGACTCTGATTAGTGCCCCTCCACACTCCCTGGGTTTATCTACATCCTAAACTTACATAACAGTTGAACACAACCTGAGTTCAGCTGATGTATCCCCCTGCTCAATTTTACTAACCACAAACTGATGTTTTCTATAGGCAGTGGTGCTGTAGGACAAACTGGGCTGCAGAGGACCTGTAACTTTGTCTGTAGATGGTACAAGACAACAAGTTGGCAGTGAGATGCTGGCTGAATGGCAGCAAAAGTAGATGTTGGCCTCATAAATGTCTTCTGATAAATATAAGAAAGTTTGTAGGATTGTAGAAAAGGAACAGTGGTAATCTCCAAGGTCTAACAAGTTAGCAGCCAAGCAGAGGGGTGAGAATTAGGCCAGATCCATGACCAGCACAGTCTCTTGACAACAATAGTTGCTGTCTTATATCCACAATTGGTTTTTTTTATGTGACATCCACCACATGATTCCACATGTAAACACAGAGTTATTTATATTTTCCTGTACTCTGTTCGTCACTCTTTTATGTGACATCATATTGATTAGGTTTCCAGAGCATACCACTCCAAACATATTTATGTGGTTGTTTTACATGATTTACAATAACTAATCTTGTAACAGAAATATAATTTTGGAAATATAATACCACTCAATAGCAGTAAAGTTTTTGCTAATGGCCAGAACTCCTTGCACCCTGGGAATTAGTTGCCTTTAACAATTTATCACCTGAAGGCTGTATCTTCAAGTTGATCTAAGCTGGCATAGGACCAAAGTTCAGTGCTCAGTGGAGCTTTACAGAATTATCTCAGTTGAAAGTCTGTAAGTCCTAATTACCCTGATAGTAAAGCTGGATAGGGCACCCTGTAAATTGGCAAATTGGTCGGAAGCTTGTCATGGTGCAGGAAACCCAATTTACTGTTTTTTTCTTTCCAGTGAATTTCCCCTGACTGCAGAAACAGGTCGGATCACCAAATATTAATTTATTTCTCTGGAACATAGGACTTCCAACAGGAGAGAGGGAAACGAGTTTGTTTTAATTAAATGTAAAAATATGTTTTCTAGAAAACTTTTAAGTCTTGTAAGATTAATACTTTTATTAGTATTATTCTTGCATTACCTAGGCACAGAACAGGCAGTAATGATTTTAGCTTTGCAAAAGGCTTCTCAGAAGAAAAATATTACAGATTCAAGATTACCCAAAGTTAATGGTGGATTTCATACAGGAACCTGGAATATCCAGTGTTTTTACCAAGCAGTGATTCTCCTTGTAGGGATATCATAAAGAGTAATTTCATAAATTAATTGTTAAAGTTTTATCTGTGAAACCAACATGATGACAAGAAGTATGTAATTTCTGCCTGAATATCAGCTAATTTGTAAATATCAAGGCAAATACTTTTTTTTTTAAATTCATTTTGCATAGATCTACAATTTTGAGTTTCAAAATTCACCAGAATGAATGAAGTCTAAACAAACGAAGTCTACAGTCTCTCAGAAGAACAAGTGATCAAAGCTTTCCTTTGTAGGGTGATGGTTTTAGTAGTAAATGAAAGAAGTTTCAAACAACACTTTAGAATGGAGTTGCTTTGTCTTCAGGTCTATTTGTGGATCTATTTATGACCTCTCAGTATATTCTGTAACAGTTTTAGAAAGGACAATCTTTGTTTTCCAATGAGAGGACAGTCTCTGCATTATATAGGGCATTTTGGTTACCGAAAAGATTTTTGCACAAAAGATAAAACCCCTCAAAGCAGCAATCTGAAGTGTTTGCAGGGTTCCAAAGCAGTTGTTTAAGAGGTAGACCTTTTACTCCACATATGTAGCCTGCAAGTCCTACAAGAAGGTTTGACAAAATCCCAGGTTTCTGCATGAAAGTTGTATCAAGAGTAAAATCTTGAAATCCATGTAAAGCAGTACTATTCAGGGAAACAACTCCTTCCAAAAACATCTTCCTCTTTTTATCATAAAGTTTTTAACCCTGAACTGATTAACCCAGTTGATTGTCAACATTGATACCTATAAAGTCTGGCTCAAAAATCCAAAATCAATTTTTGCAATTATTGGGTTAAAGGACTGGATGCATTTAGTAACCTATAATTAGATGATGAGGTCCTGAGTGTCTTGAACACATTTAAACAGCACTCCTTGAAAAAGTTTGAAATTAGGAAATATCAGATTCTCATGAGAATGTCAAAACTGAAGAAACTTTTGAGCTTTTTAATGTGTTCAGAATAGCTAAATAAAGTATGCACCTATTCAGGGCATGAAACCCCTAATCTCTAATTTAAGATCATATTTTAGATCAGATCCCCCAAAGGATGAAAACATTTGTCTTCTCTTTCTTATTTAAATTTTAAAAAATTTATTTCAACAAATGTATCGGGTAGCCAGAACAAATGCAATTTTTCAGATAGAAACATGGAGGCAGAATGAATTCAAAATATTCAAAGATAAATCTTTCAAAATGCAAATAAAATTCGAGCAATGTGAAATATCAAACATAGTATGGTAGCAAATATCTCAAAGCAGTGCCTATTTTTAAGGCAGAGCTTCATTTTTATTTGTAAAGCAAATTCATTGTAGGAAAGTAGCAAAAGACTAGAATGTGCACACACACAGACAGACACATACATATTGAAAAATTAAGATTTCAGAAACAATGCATGAAGCACTGGAAAAGATAATTGTACTCAGAAGATATTACACCATATCTTTCTTCAAGACAGCTACATCCAGTGACCAGAACGCTCCCTTAACACGAGTGAATATCATAGGGCTTTTAGGGTGAGAACTTGCACACAAATCCTAATTATGTGATAAATTTTACTTGATTTTATTGAATTTATCCACAGACGAAAAACCTGATGATATTGAATGTGAATAAAAAAAAAAGAAGGCTGTAAATACAAAATTTAATTTCTGATCTGGTGTGATGAACATTCAGGCAGAACGAAGTAATAATGAAACAGATAAGATAGAAAGGTAAGACAGAACCAAAGCTAAAGGAAACACAGATGAAAGAAGTCAGGAAGCTAAATTCTTACTAGGAGCACAGTATTATGGAAAAAGTTATGGGAAAGAAAAAAAGGAAGAAGTAGTTTCTGACTTGTAAGATTGAATGCATTTGCAAAACTGGATCTATGGTCAACAGCTGGCATGATTTTGTTTCTGTATGTGGAAAAAAAATTGCTTACTGGTTCTGGTTTACTATTCCCACTACCCATAATAGTACCATGTTAGAAATTACAGCACAGGATGTAATTTCAGACATAAAATCTGTATTTTCTACCAAGTATAATAATGATGAATAACTGACCACATTTTGCTTACTATGAGTTTAAGTGTTTTGCAAGATGATATGATAGCAAACCTTACTTAGATTCTTTGTCACAGTTTAAAGGTATTATGAAAAAATATTTTAAAAATAAGCTAAAAGGATGCTTTAAAAAGCTAGGGAGTTGAATTCTGATCCCTCTTTGACATCATTAAATTACAAGACAAAATCCCAGAAGCATCTGTGAGCTAAAATATGATTTTAGAGAAAGCTTGGACTTGGTCTTTGCCATGAGGTCATTGATGTTAAAAATAGGGAAGTTGAACATTCTTGTAAAAATCAGACAGAGGACCAAAAGAATGAAAACCTTTCCAGTGTTTTACAGCAGATTTGCTTTGATGAAGGGAGTAGAAAACAATAAATGTATAAAAGAAACAGAATAAACCTTCACTAATTTGTAAGACAAGGGAAAGAAGAAACCAAGGGATCAGGCAGTGTCAGGGGAAAGATGATGAAGAACATCATAGTGACTGAATTCATGAGATGTTTCTCAAGGATAAAAAGGCTACCAGCTCAGACAATGCCTGAGAAATACTGATGCATGCTTATATTACCATACTGCTCAAAGTCCCATTCAACCTGGCCTTGGACACTTCCAGGGATGGGGCATCCACAGCTACTCTGGGCAACCCATGCTGGAGTTCTACCACCCTCACAGTGAAGAATTTTTTCCTGATGTCTCATCTAACCCTGCCTTTCTGTCTGAAGGCACTGCCATTTGTCATATCTCTCCATGCCCTTGTTGAAAGTCCCTCACAACTCTTTTGCACCGCCTTTAGCCACTGGAAGGTGCTATAATGCCTCCCTGGGGTCCTTCTCCTTTTCAGGCTGAACACCTTCATCTTTCCCAGCCTGTCTCCAGAGTAGAGCAGCTCCAGCTTTTTGGTCTTCTCTGGACTTGCTCCTTCATGTCCACATTTTTTGTGTGCTGAGGACCCCAGGGCTGGAGGCAGTCCTGCAGGTGGGGTCTCACTTGAGTGGGGCAGAGGGGCAGAATCTTCCCTTTCCCCGCTGTCCACACTATGGGATCAGTGAAGGGCACAGCGGGTTTGGGGGTGCCAGCACACATGACCAGCTCATGTGGAGCTTCTTGTCCACCAACACCCCCAAGTCCTTCTCCCCAGAGCTGCTCTCAACCCATTCTCTGCCCAGCCTGCACATACGTCTGGCATTGCCAGACCCAGGTGCAGGACTTGGCACTTGGTCTTGTACTTCATGGGGTTTGTAAAGATACACATCTCTGGCAACTTGTTGAGGGTCTCNTCCTGATGTCTCATCTAACCCTGCCTTTCTGTCTGAAGGCACTGCCATTTGTCATATCTCTCCATGCCCTTGTTGAAAGTCCCTCACAACTCTTTTGCACCGCCTTTAGCCACTGGAAGGTGCTATAATGCCTCCCTGGGGNCACTCAGTCCCACTGCCCATGTGACTGACAAGGATTTTAAACAGATGTTACCCACATTATCTGTTAAAGTGAGTTGTCAGCAGAAACCTGAAAACATATGAAACAAACACACTCAGACACAGGGACTCTAATTTCCCTCACAGGCTTTTTGCTGTCACTCCCTGATGTAAAGAGCACATGCACTTTTAATATAATCTCTGTGGAAAATTCCTACATAGTTTTAATGAATAATAAAAGTTGGACCGGTCATTTTATATGCAAAATTTCAGAGAGTTTTTGTGTATTTCTCCAACTACATCCACAAATTTTATTCTCACAAATATAGAGGTTATTTATAGTTCAACCACCATGGATTTGGGCTATTGGGAAAGAAACTGAATGTGACAAACCTCCCAAGAATGCTAATAATTATTGGTAAATAAAATAAATATCTTTTTTTTCACTGCAAATCAAAAGTTAAACTTGAATTCAACTAAGTTATAACTGAGTTCCAAGAAAGTCGTAAGCACAGAGTTTACTTGAAGGGAACTGGGGGTGGGGTGGAAAGGATTAATTATTTTTAAGAAAATTCAAAGTTGAGGAAGAAGCCATTTTAAATTTCTTTGAGCATTTTTTTTTAGGAAAGAAACTATTGTGTGCTATTTATACGATTTTATTCATGGACACCTCATGTTATATACAGGAGACTTTTCCTCTTTCCTCCTTTGCAGTCTATTAATCTATAAGAAGAGATTCTTAATTCGCTTAAAGTGTTTTCAAATAAGGAGTGGAAAGTAAAGTAGCAGGATGTTTTCCAGTCCAAATGTTGTTGATGAAAATCTCCAAAATAATCTTCTAATTTTCTGTATGAATACATCTCCATGTAGATAATCTAATCAATGCAGCACCCCCATTCCCTGCCCTCTAAAAAGAAAGAAACAAAGAAAACAAAACAAACAAAAAAGAGTTGTTAATCCAAAACCTACTGAAATGTTTAGAATCTTTTTACTGATCTCAACATGTTTTTGTATCAGACCTCTAAAGGTTTGATGCAAGTTCTTAGACCCATAAGTACAGTTTGCATGTAGAAAGAAATTTAACATTATTAGGATAGTTCCTCTCAGTAAGGAAACTTAATGGTTTTAATTTTTCTCCTCATGCAAGAGGAGAGAGAATTGCTGAGAATGGCTTTTGCCTAACACAGCACACAGTTAACTCGCATCTCACAGCACTAAGGACTTGCAGATGCAAGATATTACCTACTTTTGACAGAGCACTTTTCATCAAGATATCTCAAATGTGCTTTAAAAATGATACAACATCATCCATTCCACTGCTAGAAATAGGGGCGTGGAGAAGTGAAGTGACTCACAACACAGAGAAGCCTGGGAAGAAAATCAAGATTTCCTCTTCATTCAGTTAGTGTCCAATCCTGTTGGCTGCATCACTTTCCCCAGCCAACATGTGCCATTTTTAAAGAAATCAGAAGGGAAAAGTGATGTGAAGAAAATATAAGGAATGACTACAACAAATAAACAGAGTAGGTGCTGTAGCTATTTGTAAATCAGCTGTTAAAAGGCTGTTTCCAAATGTAAAGGGCCAGTTCCCAGTGAGACAGAGTGGAAAAATCTAACATTGCAGCAAAGGGCAAGTTTCTCTACGGACAGAAAATCTCTTCCTCGGACTGTGAGTGTCAGAACATATGTTCAATCTATATCAGGGCATTACGCTAAAGGTTATACTTTAAAGGTTCTTAGTCAGACAGTTTAATGTACACTTTAACCTTTGGGCTTAGGCAGGGCACAATACAGTAACATCTGAGAATTCAAAGGTTTAGAAAATGTCCCTGCTTTAAGAGTCTCCCAGACACCACCAGACAAAAGCTCCAGGTACATGGATGTAGCTGGAAGTTAGCTTGAATATGTCTTTGTGTCTTTATTGACCTTTCCTTAAAAGATTGATGTGCAGATACTGATCTTATCCTCAGAAACATAGAGAGAGACTGATACTGATCCTGAGGAGCTTGACCAAAATAGTGTTACCTGGCTCTTCATAGCTGTCAGCCTCAGCTTCAAGCTGCATATGGAATTGTGCATACAAGTGATCTAATTATGCATGCAAATACCTCGTCAGTGCTCCAGCTGATTGTTTGCCTGTGTAATTCCTGCAGTAAAGAAGAACCTATTATAGCCAAGCATTTTTATATACGCAGTTCTAAAAGGCTGAAGCTCATCAAGAAACAATTTCTTCTCCAAGGACAATAAAACTGGAGAACAGCAGAAGCAGCAGCTGTATGATCATCCAGAGGGGGCCAGAGCCACCTGCTCTGAAAGGCCAGAGACCTTGCAATTAAGACAAAGTATGCTCAGAAGGGCAGGAAAAGTTTCTTCTTGATTCTCAGTAGCTAAAAGTTGGTACACACCAAGGAGCAAAAGAGCTTTGACCCTTCCAGAATTCTGAATATTTTATCTAAACACGTGCCAGACTCTTTGAAATCATCTGAAAGTTTTGGCTTTAATAACAGACTGGGGAATTAGTGCCACCAGTTTCAGAGCACTGTATGGAAATGCACTTTCTTTAGCATGTTTTAGATTCTAAGTCCACCTTTGGTGGGTATTCCCTTAATCTCATATTAAAGAGGAAAGGGGAAAGGATAGGCAGACAAAGACCTGAATTGTCTCTATTTATGTTTTTGCAGATTGTCAGCCTTGACCCTGATTCAGGTTTCTACGTTTTAATTATCACTTCATCCCCCTGATTCATGCCCCAAGGATATCTTTTCAATTTAGAAAAGAAGTGCATGGTGCTATATGTAGGTTGCAGAGACACAGTTTCAGCTCAATTTCCTACAGATTCCTTCTTTTAATTATTTCTCAGATTGACTCCTACTGACGTTTAGTGACAGGGACTGCTCTATATTCTTTATCCTTATAAATAGATAAATAATAACAAAATAACAAGCAATAAAATGCTTTGTCACTGCTGTTTTGTTGTTTATCGGGTTTTTTTCACCTTGCATACAGAAGGTATCAATAATTCATGTCTGAGTGAAAGCACTTCTGTAAAAGTTTAGATACCTCATACCATTAGCAATAAATCACTTTTTAAGCATCATTAGTTTCCCTTCCTATTTCATGATCTTAGTTGTTATCTTCATTTCAGTAAAAAATATTTATTTTTATAAAAGCCACACACCGTAGGCAACTCAGACAGCATAACTCATTTGTAATTCAAGTGTAAATGCCTTTCCAGCATTTGCAAAGACATCTTGTGTATAAAACAAAACCCCAAATTGACACTTTCAAAAATTTTGCAGTGTTTTAGGAGAGAATTCCCATTTTGTAGAATGAGGCACTTGATGTTGTGCAAAACTTGTATTTCAGTCCCTGGACATATGAAGAAACTTTCAAAACCTGGAATTCAACCTGTGAAGCTACTGTACACAGAAGAAAATATTCAATGTCCAGACCTAAAATTATTATTGTCAGTGTCATGCAGCCTGATTGTAACCACACAGAGCATTTATACCATAGCAAACAGTTGCCTATGCAGTTCCTGGTAGAATTCGATCCTTCAATACAGTGAGTGTATGTCTGGAAAGAGAAGCATCCCCCCTTTGATGCCAATGATGGGCTAGGAACAGGTTTGCAGATGCCAATCTCAGGTCAGCAGGTGAATATCTCTCTCTTCTGAGCTCAAACTGAAGAATTTTTCATGAGCAGGCATTTATGTCTCATGAAAAAACCTGAATGAGGATAAAATTTTGCTTTATTCAAGGTCAGGTTGGATGGGGCTTGGAGTAACCTAGTCTAGTGGAAGGTGTCCCTGCCTATGGCAGGTGTTGGAATTCAGTGATCTTCAAGATCTCCTGCAACTTATACCATTCTGTGATTATACAATTTATAGAGAAAATAATGCAAACAGCTCTTCTGCATATTGATGTCAAAGATCATCAGGAGTGGAATAGATCACAGTTTTACATCTGTGAACTTTGAGCAGCCAGAGTGCCAGCTCCTTTAGCTCAAGAGACTGAACTAAAAGGCTATGGTGCTGGCTCAGGTGTGGGGCAATCACTGACACCTTGGTGAGACTGCAAGAAAGAACACAAACCGCCACAAAGATGCTCTGAGTGTTGGAGCCCCTCTGCTATGGAGGCAGGCTGAGGGAGATGGAGTGGTTTAGCCTGGAGAACAGAAGACTCCAGGAAGACCTTACTGTGGTCTTCTGGTACCTAAAAGCGGGCTTATAAAAAGGAGGTGGAGAGACTTTTTACATGGGTAGATAGGGATAGGACAAGGGGCAATGGTTTTAAACCACAAGAGGGCAGGTTTGGGTGAGATGTTATGAAGAAATTCCTTACTCAGATGGTGGTGAGGCCCTGGCACAGGTTGCCCAGAGAAGTAATGGATGCCCCATCCTTGGAAATGTCCAAGACCAGGTTTGATGGGTCCTAAGCAACCTGATCTAGTGGGTGGAATCCTTGCCCATGGCAGGAGAGCTGGAGAGAGATCATCCCTCAGGTCCCTTCCAATGCAAACTATGCTATGGTGAAACTGGTGACCTAGAGGGAGATAAGGAACTCAAATATGAGTGAGTACATTGCGTCAAGCTTGCTGTTTATCACCTTACACATACATTTGATTTTATAATGTGTTCTTGGAAAGGAAGATGTATAGAAACAAAAATGCAGAAAGATAGAGGAATTGCGCCCCCAAAAGGAAGAGATGGATTTGTGCCTGAAACTGAAAGAAGAAGGGGTGTAGCTATTACAGAATGCATCTCACCTGAGGATCAGACAGTGCTGTTGGGATTTCTCTCAGGAAAAGTTGGGGATTACCGTCTATGCAAACATGCAGACACCATACAAAACAGTACTTGTTGAAGGGCTGTGAGAAACAGTCTATGTAGAACAAGTGTGTATTTGTACAAGGAGACGACATTATTTCAAATTCATCATCTTCAGAAGTTTTAAAGGTTTGGTTGTTTGGGGTTTCTTTTCCCCCAGCCATTCTCTTCAAGTTGTCCTGAAACTTTTGCAAAATTGCTGATAGTACTCCTGATTGTATTTGAAATCTGGAAAAAAAAATAAATAATAATAATAAAAAATAGCTAGTGAGTCTAATACTCTGCAGAGGCCCTGTTTTGTCCTGGAGGTGATAGTTCATATGGAATATCTTGGTGACTATAAAAGTGATGCATTGCCTTAGGGAACAGAATGGTCTATATTGACAACAAAAATTTGGACACAGGAAATTTGAGCATACATTTTGTTTTTGTTTTGGTAGTGTATAGATGAAGTAATGATGGTCAAATTCCTCAATGTCTCTGTCATTTTACAGCTGCCACATAAAAAACATTTATCACTCCAAATGACTCAGAGACCATGTTTTTTAAAAAACAGCTGTTAAAAACAGTATTATCTGCTTGTAATATGGGAAACTGAGGCACAGTTAGGGTTAGTTTTTCATTTACAACCTCAAAGTCTGTTTGGCAGAGATGGAAACAGGATGGTTTTCCCATGTCTAAGGCTAATACATTCGAGACCATTCTCCCCCATTTTCCTTATATCTTTAGTTCTAAGCATATTATTAAAAATAAATGCTTGGGTTTGGGTCTGTTTAATGTATTCTTTGATATAAGAAGTACTCAAGTATGTTTTGTCCAAGACCACCTACAGTGCAGGGGTTTATGTTTGCCATTCCTTTTAATCAAGTTGTTGGTATGCTTCAGGAGAAGGTCTGCTTAGATATTAATTGCTGCACTTGTCTTTAAATTAATTTCTGGCTTTTGTTTTATCTTTGTTTTGTTTCTAATGTTTTGAGTCTTTTCTGGCAACTTGCTGCCTTTTGGATTGTTCTTTGTTTCCTGTGGAAACTTCATGTAGTTTGTTTTGGTTCCTTTCTCTTCTTTCTTGTAATAAAATGGTGTCTGAATAGTCCAGTAAGACCTTTCCAGGTCTCACTTTTATGTCACATATGGAATTAAAATTGCATCCCACCAAAATAATTAAGTGTTAACTAGTCACTGCTTCATTTCTAAGTAGTAATAAACGCAGATACACCCGTATTTTAGACCATGGCTTTCTGACAGCCATTAGGAGAAGTTGCGTACAGGAGGAAGAAGTGACATTGCAATCCCTCCTGTCTAAATATGCATTATGGACAGAATTTGTCAGTTTCCCTGTGCATGCAGGACTGATGACAAGCCAGTGATCAGATTTTTCAAAGGGGAATAAGCTAAAGAGCCCTTAACCTATGGCTCAGATAGCCCAACCATTTATACAGATCAAGAAAGAAATGTCCAATAACCTGCGCTGAAGACAAACAGAAAATATGTACAAATTCACTTTTGACTATGGTACCAAAAAGTATTTCTGAAAAAGCTCTTGAGCGTCTTTTGTTTCCTCATAACTACATAAATATGAGGAAAGTGGCAAAGTTAGTTTTACCTATTCTGTCAAGATTGTTGGAGTTCACCCTGGCTCACTGGGGCCAAAATATCTGACTCAGTGCAATGCATGTATATGTGTTGAAGGCAAGAGATGTGTGGGTGCCTCACAAAGAGTATGCCTTTTATTTTTGGAAAGAATGTGCTGCATCTCTAAATTAAAAAGAATTAATACTAGAGCAGAGTTTGTACATGCACATTTTAGACAAAATTATTATCTGTGGCTTAAAGCAAGCAAGATAATAGCTTGTCTCAAAGGCACACATACATCTTTTAATCTACAAGAGGAAGATAAACAGACTTGAGTAGGCAATATTTTCCCTAACTTGACACTCAGGATTTGCTTTAAAAATCAAGGCTCAGTTCCTGTTCTGGCTCATGGTCAAGGAACAGCCTGTCCTCCATATCCATAACTGTGGCATAATTCCCATTGTGGTTTGTTGCCATTTTATTAGGCAGTGAAAGCTGTGATGACGGTTTCAGTCATGCGGTAATGTCAAAGGTTACTATACCAAAACAAAACAGGTGTTAAAAAGTGCAAATTGTGATATATTCCTGTGTGGTCAGAGTGAGATTTCACAAGTCTTGATAAGAGAGAACAACAACAAAAAATTATTGCCCAACTTTCTGCTGGATTTTTGATTTGAGGAAAGTATTTATATTCTTCTGTGAAATACTAGTGCGGAGGATTGCCACACATAAGACCTTTCCAACATTCAACAGGAGAGCTCCCAGTGGATGCAAAGGTCTCTCCAGATTTAGTCCTATCATGCAGCTGGAAAATAAAATATGGTGGCTTGGTTTAGTTTAAAGGGTCTGAAGAATTTCTCTTGAAGACACCACGTTATGAAAAGTTTATTTATCCAATAAAAAAGTTTTCATGACAGCAGAGCCACCTCCAATCTTGAAACAGCCCGCTCCTGGGATTACAACATTTAAAAGGGAAATAGACTGGGAAAGAGTGACTTATACTGCATCCCTGTGTGGCTGGAGTCTCATGACAAAATAATTCCTTTGCAGCTGTAATTGCTTTTGCTTTCTCAGTGCTTTACTTCAAAATTTTTGGCTGCATCAAAAACATTTGAAAGCAGAGTATGTGTTCCTTCAGGACTGTGAGACAGCTGAAAAACCCTTCTCTCATATCAGAAAGTGCATGCAAGAAATTAAAATATCATTTTCCTAAATATATGACATGACACAATTTTTCCAGCTGCAGGATGAAGAATCAAAATGCCGTGCACTTTCAGGTAGTCTAATGTGAAATAGGAAAAAAGAAAAAGAGAAAGGAAAAGAGAAAGAAAAAGAAAGAAAAAGAAAAAAAAAAGAAAAAGAAGAAAAAAAAAGGAAGAAAATATTTTGAATAGTTGCTTTAATTGAAACTAGGATTTACCATAAACCTGTTTTCAAACCCACTCCTCAGAAGAAGAAACAAACGTTTCCCAGACCCTTGGATGTCAAGACAAGCAGAAGTGTCTAGCTAACCTCTGCCACCAAAGCCAAGAGAAACAAATGTCTCAGACCACTTTTCAGCAGGGCCTAAAAACCAACCATGTTCAGCTGTATCTGAAGGATTTTCTCTGGGGGCAAAACATTTCCCTGAGCATATTTGCTTCTCTGGATTGCACTTAGAAACTGTCCTGTGAGTTTTTATTCCTCCTCTTCTCTCTTCAGCCCCAAGCTGGCTTCCAGAGACATCAGGGCATTCTGTCCAACCTTGGGGCATTGATTCTGCTCCTTGCCCAGAATAAAACACCCCTTCCTGACAAGATAGACTTATGCTGAGAGAAACTCAGATATTTTTTTGCTGATATTTCTCTGTCCAACACACTCATTTTGTCAAGGAAAAATAAAAATATTTCAAACTGTCTCCATGGAGAAAGAGTTTTCCAGGAGGAAAACAATAATTTGAAGAAGGAGCTTTTAAAATTCACTTTGATTTACTTTTTCACTTGATTGGTTTTGGTTTTCCTTTTGTTTGGTTTTGTTTATTTTGTTTTGACATGATTTCTTGGTAGGTAAACAGCACTTCCAGTGTTGATTGTGGTGTCACTACATGGTATAGTGATAGCAGTAGTGTGCAAAATGATACGCCATGACATATGTGTGTACTAATATAAACAGAAAAGACTTCTACATGCTTGTTGTTGACTGAAATTGTAATTTTTCTAGATCAAAAAATGTTTTGTTTGTGTAGGAATTAAGCTGTGACACTTTTAACAAGTTTGTGTACTAATAAGGACAATAGCTGCTTTTTATGTTCAAGAAAAATAGAAGCATAGTTGATCGATGGGGATGCACAGCAGAGGCCTTGGTAGATCCAGGCTGAACATCTTTGGTGGACCCCTGAACCCTCCATTATATGATGATTCCTGTTACAGCTCAAGGAAAGGATTTGGAGCTGTTTGGTTAAATCATCTTTTCTTATTTTGCAATTATTAGTGCATTGTACATTCAATATTCACCAGATAAAATGAAATGAGTATTCTTGAAGCAGGTGTTGGCCACTAGAGCCTCCCTAGATAAGGAGGAGTCACCTGGGACCTAGGATGTTTTGTGATTTCTTCTGTGCAAGAGATCTAGAGTTTGCCCACTGTAACCATGTGTTTGAGAAGCTTTGGGGTGGAAGGACATCTGAATCTTTAGGGGAGATGAGGTGAGAATGCTGTAGTTTTTGTCTACAGTATGCACAGAGAGCACATTGATATGAGAATGCCACTGGATCCTGTTGTTTGGTGGTGTAGTTAAAGGCAAAGTTTAATACCTGAATTTCCCTTAAAAAACCTACTGATTCCCTTGGGGTCATCATGAACTATAAGGAACAACAAATGAGCAAGGTAATGTGCTTGACTCTCTACTATCTCCGTTGTCTATGTCATCTGTGTATGACAAGATGGTGTGGTCTTGTGATGTGATGAAACAGAGGATGCAGTGAAATATGCAAGAGAAGAAGGTTGTATGATCTGAATGCATCCTGGGAGCATGTCTTTGGGGTTGGAGTTTCATCCAATATTTTACAAAGTAATTTCTCTGTGTTATCTGTTCCTAAAGATACACTAAGGCCCCACCCCTTGTTTCCCTGTTGTTTTTTAAGGGCCTCAAAGGAACAATTCCCTAGACTCCTAAAATAAACGAGTATGTCTCCTGGATTGTAAAAATGCTGAATCAATTACTGAAACTGTCTGGGAATCTTAATTGGCTCATCTAAAATATCTTGTCTGATCTGTTCAGGAAGAAGTAAGGGAGAAGAATTCTTGATTTGCAGTTATGCCAGTGAGAAAATGCCTTCCACACTGCTCCCATCTCTGCGTCCCTCCCTTTCCCTCTTTCTCTTGGGTGGTGACTCATGGTAGGGACTAACAACCTGACTGCTGTAAACTGTGGCAGTAACTTCCACCCACACACCTCATTAGGCCTTTAACACATTTTCCTTTGCCTTTCCCCAGCACCACTAAGTGGCTCAACTGTGAAGTTGCCCTTTCACATTGTAATTGGAAGCAGTCAGTGGTTTTTATGCTCTGTAATTCCGTAATTATATGGCCTGTCACTTATTGGACACTGGTCTGACTGGTCATTTCAGGTTTTGGGTCTGTCCAGTAGTCATTAATCATGGAGAAGTCCTCAACAGCCCATATGCCTCATCTGTCCACAGAATTCCTTTATTTCTACTGCCTTNTTTTTTTTTTTTTCTTTTTCCCCCCCAGATGTGAATGGAGAAACTATGACTTCTTCAGCGGAAACATGGCTATTACATCTTATCATGAGCTCAGAAAGCCTGGTTCTATATTTTGCCTCAGCTTTGTGCCACTGAAACTCTGCCGTTGCCCAGCTGGCATTATCCTGAACTTGTTTCAGTGGTGTGTTCAAGGTACACAATATGCTACTACTTACACAGCAGTTTTGGGGAATATTTCTAAAAGATTGAGTATTAGCGACATGATTCCATTGAATTATACCACCATTTGAGTGCTGACTTTGTCTTTTCAGTCTCCTGTATTTTCCTAACTGTTTTATCAACTCCAGCCATTTTAGGCTGGATTTTTCTTTCACAGAGCTAATTCAATTTACACACCTTTTCCGAAAGAATGGTCTCATGGGTTAAGCCAAGACTTTGTAAGTCAATTTCCCTCTCTTCATTCCATTTGAATTTGCCTTAAGAAGTAGGGTACTTCATTAGCCTATACTTCAGAAAGATATGATATTTTCTTTGTTTACTGGTGAGACAATGTTTAGCTTAGCTGGTAGTTATTTAGGATGATGAGTACAAAACAAATGACATGCACAACCTTAGAAACCTAAGGAGTTAAAGTAGTTAAGGATTTAAACACTTTAGGAGTTAAACAGGTATAACTGAAGATGACTGTAGCAGGTATTTAATAAATATTGGACTTCAGAATATGTGAGTTAAACAATAAAAAAAGTTGAAAGGTTTGAAATCTGTGAAACTCCCCCAAGGGCAAATGATGTGATAATGCTAATGTTTGGTTTTGGGGCTAGAACTATAGTTGTTTTGACAGTTAGGTAGCAGTTATTGCATAAGTAACAGTAAACAGAGAAAGAAGAAAATATATACATTAGTCTTTATTTTTTGAGCAAGTATACAGATTTTTTTAAAAACATAGGCACATTTTTTTGTATGTTCCAGAATAAGTGAAAACATAGAAGGATCCAGGCATAAGGACTAACATGCCAGTATAGAGTATAGAAGAGTACAATTCCTGTATGTAGCTGCCTAGGCATCCTACCTTGATAAAATGTTGAGCTAGATTAATTTGGTGAGCTTCTGTCCCTGCAGATGGGTGGAACAGCTTAAGGGTGGATTAAAATTAGTTATTACAGTGATAAAACCTAAACTTTCCTTGTAAATCTATCCCTAATTTTCTTTATATAATTCTTCCCCATCTCTAGTATAGAGCACATATTATTGAAGTTTTTCCAAGATGTTTACAAGGCAAAGATATAGGTGTTGCCTGGAAGAGACTTTGTTCTGTGACTGTGAGAGTGTTCAAATGATTCCAGCTCTATTCAGGAAAGCAGAACATATGTTCTGGTAAACAAACACAAAAAGCATCAAACATAACTTATTGCACTGTCCATTTCTCCTCCTAATCTGACCTTGCCATTAGGATGTGAATTTTGATGGCTGCTCAAATCAGATACAATGGTGTTAGTTTTTGCTGTGCTGCTTGCTTTAAGGATTTCTTTTTTTCAGAGCTGAAAACCCAACAACTCCTCTTTGCCTATCAATCTTAAGAGATCCCAGTACTCTTCCATTCTCCTTCCTGCCTCTTTCTTTAGGCCCCTCTGTAGAAACTGTATATTAAAATAATAGGAAAGTGTATAATTTTATTAAAATCTTCTTTGAATTACACAGATGCCAATGCCAGAATCTTGGCATGTTTTCAGCCAAGCAGAGCAATGGAAGGTTTATGGAAGTTAGGGAACTGGGGTTACGCTATTATGGTGCTCAAGTATAACTGAACTAGGTGGAGCTTCTTCAACTGTAAACATGTATGGAAATTCTAAAATTTCCTTCCACTGCCATGCTTTTACTTCATAGCAATTAAATAAAACTTTGATGTGTGGCAACAACCTCTGAAAAGCCTCAGGGAGGAACAAGGCATGTGGGAGGGCAGGTACTTGAGGTGTCAACAAATCAGACCTGTGCACATGACCAGAATGTTAAGCTGCTGTTTCAGCTTCTGTGTTAATTGGTGCTGGCAAAGCACAGCCCCAGTGCAATTAACTTTTCTGCAGTGGAAGAAGAAATATTTAAACCTCATAAGTGCCATGCCATGCAACTCCTAAAGGTATTCAGTTATTGCATGAAAATTGTATAGCTAACAATGCCGAGTGAAATATAGAGGTCTGGAAGTGACAACAGGGAAATCAAGTACTGATACATTGAGTTATACAGGTCACTGCAAACTGCAATTTACAGAGTATGAATATCTACTGGCTTCAGCGAGATTCACTTGTCTTCTTAAGCTGCTCAATGGATTTTGAATCAACACTTAAATGAAGAAAAGGGAACAAATTGGATATATGTATAGGATGATTCTGAACCCTTTCTTTCGAGCGCAAAATAGGCTATCGTTGACATAGTTGAATAGTAACAAAATTGGAAAAAAAAAGGAAAAGAAAGACTATTTTGTTGTTCATTAACTTGTAAAGTTGACAACTGCAACAGGCTGTCCAGACATGCAGGGGGATAAATAAGGATGATCAGAGAGCAAACTGAGCCTATGAAAGGAATGACAGACAGAAGAAAGTCACTATGACAGTATGTATTAGTTATTTGTAATTATCTTGTGTGGATTTCCTCAATTATCTCATCCTGGACAATGTCAGAGAATACTTAATGAAAAGACCACAGTTCAGCTGGGTGCAGATGCAATTATTTTAAAATGTATAATAGGAACAGATCTTGTAAGTAAAAGTGGAAGTGTAAAGAACTGGGATTACGACTTCTCAGATTATGCAGAAAACATTTCAATTTTTCTTGCTGGAAGCAGATCTGATGTCTGGGTTTCTGTGGGTCTGATCTGACCCCGATGTTCTCTAGGCTGACCTGCTGTGAGTTACGGTGCTCATGCAAATTGATTATGGCAGTTGCACACAGATATTAACACAAATCAAATTAAAAAGTCACAAAGTAGGTTGCAAATTCCTCATATGCCTGTTTAATAACGTGAGTTGAAGCAGAAATTAAGGTAGGTAAGGTTTCATTTTGAAGTTGTCTTATCGTTGTTATTATTACACATATTACTGTAGACTTCAGTTCTGGTGGTAAAATGGAATAGAATAGAATAGAATAGAATAGAATAGAATAGAATAGAATAGAATAGAATAGAATAGAATAGAATAGAATAGAATAGAATAGAATAGAATATTCTGGGTTGGAAGAGACCCACAAAGATCATCAAAGTCCAGCTCTGCAAAGGACAACCCCAAGAACACCACCATGTGCCTGAGAGCCTTGTCCAAACACCACTTGGTCTCTGTGAGCCTTGGTGCTGTGCCCACTTCCCTGGAGAGTCCATTCAATGCCCGACCACCCTCTGAGGAAAGAACTTTTTACTTATATCTAACCCAAACCTCCCCTGACACAACTTCAAACCATTCCCTAAGGTCCTGTCCCTGATCACCAGAGACAAGAGATCAGTGCATACTCCTCTACTTCCCCTCATGAGGAAGTTGTAGACTGCTAATAATGATAATCCATGAGCTCACTATTGTAGATATAGTACATAGACTTAGATGTCTAACCTTCCTTCCAGAAATTCATTATTGCTCTTCCCTCATGAAAGGCCAGTGAGAAAAGCAACATGAACCACCTGAAAATTTTATTGTGCACATCATTCCTGAATATAGAGTTACCCACAGAGCTCTAAAGGAAGGTGCAGAGTCACATAGCCACTACAAGGCTTTACAAGGTCATATCCAAAACTAATTGAAATCAGTGGAAAGAGGAGAAGGCTCAGAAAACAGGAAAGGCATCAAAGTAGATTTCACTGTGGGCTAGAGTCAGAAAAGTGACAGAAAGGCGCCACTGCAGAGTACAGGTAGACATGTTAAAATCATGGACTTCAACCAATAGCCCAGTAGCACCATGCTGACCACTAAACCCTATCCCCAAATGCCACATCCACATCTTTTTTGAGCACTTCCAGAAATGGTGACTCCACCACTTCCCTGGGCAACCTGGTCAAATGCTTGACCACCCTTTCAGTGAAGCCTTCTTGCTGACTTCTTGGATCCTGGCTTTCAAATTCGTGCTATCTGTTAATTTGTCAGTTTCCTTTGGACAACAAAAATTTCTAATGCAAGCCTTCGGAGATATTTTATTAATCCCAATTTCTTGCCTTGGAAAATCTGGTTAGTTTCTAATGTGAGATCTGGGTTGTCTCAGCAACAGCCACTATTGTAGTCCCTCAAGCTGTGACTGGTCCCTGACACTCGCACACAGGAAGAGAAAGAGGCTTCAAAGAATGAGCTCTTCTGCCTAAATGTCCTGTCATTGTTAAAGTTTAAATAAAGATAAAATTGTGGTGATGAATAACAGTTATGAGTCCAAACTGGTTTCCACACTTTGAAGTTCTACAGAAAGTTTTGAGCCAGAGGGGAAAGAGATCTAAATACACCAGGCAG
Organism: Sclerurus mexicanus; assembly: GCA_013396755.1. Classification (NCBI taxonomy): domain Eukaryota; kingdom Metazoa; phylum Chordata; class Aves; order Passeriformes; family Furnariidae; genus Sclerurus; species Sclerurus mexicanus. Next base: position 313,837 of record VWZF01003471.1, on the reverse strand, counting down.
TTGAGGCTATTAATGCCCTTGAAATGAAATAAAACATTATAAACTAGGCAGGCAAATTGAAATCCAGCCTCCTGCTCCCTCATTTATTCTCCATTCTGCTCTTTTCAGTCCTGCAGGTTTGACTTAGATACACCTGGAGGGAAAACTGTTGAACCAGTAAATTTTACCTCAGTTCCAGCTCATCTGTGACTGGAACTCTTTTGGTTTAGTTCCAATTTACACCATTCAGAAATGGCTAACCTTGAACTGGTTAGAAATTATCTCTTTTGAAAAATTCATTGAATAAGGAAAAGTTCATGTGACAAAGGCATCACTAGAGACCACAAACTCCACCAGTTAGGGACTCCAAGCTACTTCTTCATGGTCCTCTGTCACAGCCCAGACAAGATTTGTGTTCCCAGTAGTGCCAGCCATACCACAGCTTGCTAGATTTAAGCACTTTAAGAGGAACTGAGCTGTAGATTTCAGATCCCAGTCATTTCATAGCAAAAGTATAGACAGCAGGAGATGGAATTTAGTGACTGAGGGGAGTCACAGGATTGCATTCATGTACACCACTGAAAAAGTATTTAGAACAGAAGCAGAACATGGGTATTTCTGTATAATGAGGTATATGAAACTGGCTGAGAGGGAAGAAATAATGACATCAAGTCCTTCTACATGGTAGAACCACAGATCTTTTCAAAACAATGCCTGGTGGTAATAACAGGGAGATTCAATTTGTTTTCAGCCCATTCATTTCTCTCTTAGGTTTAACAAATAATTTGAATAATTGCTCCAATTAAGCTCTGATGCAGGAAAAAAAAAATTATCTGAATCATTTTCAATTTTGTCTTTGGGCTCAGTTTGTTTGCTGTTTTGGAGTCCTACTCCAGCATTTCACTAGATGAGGACAAAATGAGACACCTCAGTTTTGTGATGGAGGTGAGCCCCCAAGCTGTCCAGCCAGTGAGCAGCACTGAAGGTGGCAGGGTCTGGTAATGCTTGAAGACCAGTGCCTGAGGACAGCCTTACCCACTGGTTGCTCTACTGAGGGGTGGTTTTGTGTCTGGTAGTAATTAAGTGTAGAATAAGCAGTATGGGACAGGAGCTTACCTGCACCTTATTTCTGCTTCTGGACTGAGCCCTGCTTGAGTTTGAGAAACAACATTGAGACACATTATACGGTGAAATCATTGAGAAAATTAGACATGGAAAATAAGACACTCAACACCAAGCCCATTCAGTAGAATTTCTGACAGTTCCCCGTGGATCTGTCCCCACATTGCTGCTCGATGCAAGCTCGTTAAGGAATAAAGGCCTTTCTCACCATGGCTATGTCCCATGCCAACACATTATCCAGCTGTTCCAGACCAAGTGTTTTTACCACGTGGCATTTCTGTCTCTTCTCTTCAGTGCCTTCCCACATTCTTCCACTTTTCATTTCCAACTTCCACAGCATTGTTTACTGCACTGCCAAAGCCAAATAGGATTAAACCTGATAAAGAGAAGCAGATGCATTACATCTGGCAGAAAACAAAAGATCAGCTTTTGGCACAAGGGTTTATTGTTTGTGACAAGGCTTTGGAATGTAATTAATTTTGCAAAGCCATGCCAGTGAATGCCATTCAAACTCACCAGATGTGCCAGGGAGGGAGATGCCAACTCTTTTTCCAAGAGGACGGCTTGCTGCCTGCTGACTCTCATTTGTGCAGCTCCATGGGTGTTGAATGAAATAATGTCTCTTTGGATGGCAACAGAGAACAGGCTATTCTCTGCAGAGTTACTGCATATACAATGACAAAAGGGGCTTTTTGCCTGGTGGTGGTATAGTTTTTCTGGGTGAATGTGTTTTTCCACTTATTTATTTATTTATGTGGTGTATCTGTCTACAATTAAATTCTGTGCAAAGCATGTATTGGTCTGAAGTTACCAACAGTCAAAGACAGGGGCACACACAGACTAAAGAACTCATATATCCACAAAAATAATTGTGCATGCAGAATGGGAAGCATGAGATAAAATGCAATTTCCTCATAATATGGCTTTGTATCCAATTTTTGCTCACTGGGAAAATTTCTCCAGATGCACATGTTGCTTCTGGCAAGGAGGAAAGTGTAATTTTATTTTTTCTATTCTTTCCTCACTAAACTTCACTACAGCACAGACGGAATAATACAGGACACAATATGCAATAACAGGCAGCTGTTAGTGTTTCATTTTACTGGGATTTAAAGGTTCTGTAAAGCTGACAGCAGAGGTGACAGGCTTTTAATGGGGTAGGTAGTTTAATTCTGCCAACTGCTGGCTGCTGCTAACACAAGGCTTATTTTCTGCACTTGGCTCCAGGTGTCTGTGGCAGAAGAGTGAAGGAACCAGATCAAGAAGAAGCTGGGTGGGAGAAAGAGTGTCATATGAAAAAAAAAACCCTAAGGGTCCAAGAAACTCAGTCTTCCATAATGTGAAGAGGTTACTTCCACATAAACTTCATTTTAGCACATTAGCATAATTTTTATAGCACAGCTGATGCTTCTGGCCTGCCAATCTTTTGCCTCCTGCACACAACTGCTGCTTTATGCTCCTGCACAGCAACTGTGAGCTTCTGCCAAAGGGATATTTGACATGAGTGGAGATGGGGAGGCAGCAGGGATGGCAAAGCAGCTCTCCCCTTGCTTCTATCTCCAGCCCCTACACCTCTTCTGATGTATAACACAACTTAGGACAGTTTTGATGAATATTATCTGGTGGCACTGCACATAGAGCTATAGATTTCTTCCTGTCCTTCAGGTTTCTGTATCCAACAGATAAAAAAAGTGTCACTTTCCACTGGTAAAAATTGGTATAAGTTTAAAGGATGTTTAGGATGGAGAAATATCTTCAGGACAGCTAACACTGAGGGTGAGAAGGAACAAGACAGTCAGAGGGCTGGAAAAATCTCCAGACTATGGTGACACATCCAGGACTCAGTAAATTAATCCATGACATGAGACCTTCTCACATAACCTCTTGCATTACAGTCTAAAACTCATCTTGCAGGAACAGGTCCATATCTCCCTCTCATTCTTCTTCACTAGGTTCAAACTTCATGGGTTATTATTATTAGGACGCTGAGCAGGTAGACACAGATTACAATTTAGGCCACATTATTATTACATAGGGAATATTAGAGAATTAGGGAAGAACTCATTATTAAGGAATTATTCCTACTTTAGAAAACACAATATTCTAAATTCCAGAATTGAGAAGAGAGAAGTCAAGAATTCAGAATTCAGAAGCCAAGCTATCTTCCATCACTAAATGTATGCAAAATGAGCTAAGGATATTTGTACCTTCTAGAGATGACATGGGAGGCCAGGTCTTCAATCCCTTTTTGTTTGCGCATGACGGCATTTTGCTAATTAAAGTTGTTTTCTTTCCTTGAGCAAATTTTCATTCAGCAGAACTGATTGTACCATTGTGATTCTACTCCCAGTCTCCCACTGGCCCTGTACAGGTTCTTTCCAGACCCTCCAAACCCTGTTTCAGCCTCCAGCCAAAACTTGGCAGCTCTGTATTCTACAAGATGTGTTTTCCCCAGACTAATTTTCAGAGAGGATTTATCAATTTTAATTAAAAAGCTGTCAGCTCTCTTGGTACTTACTGTTTGGACTACATGTAAGACACAAAACAAAATTCACCTTTTGTAAGATGGAAGTGTGAAGTGAAATCTATTGCCCTATGATGATGGTGATAATAAAACAAAGGGTGTCTGATAATTTCTTTGATGTTTTGTTTTAGAATCTATTTCTTTGATCTGGTTATTGTTTATTTGGGACACTCCTGAAATATTACCAGGGGCTGATTTTGCTGAAGGACAGAGACCCATGAAGTCCTTCTGAGTCAGACCCACTCAGAGGAAGCATCATACTAAGAGGGGGCTCTTGCTCTGCAAAGCTCAAATGGCATAAATCTTCATCCATGGTACTGTCGCCATTTTGGGGCCTTAGATTTAACTGAAGAGTAGACCAAGAGGAGAAAATCAAAAATAAAACTATAGGAATGTCCTTATGTAGAAATTATGAGCTATCAGAAAAGATTCATCAGAATCATAGAATCACAGAATGGTTTGTATTGGAAGGGACCTTAAAGATTATGTAGTTCCAACATCCATGCACATGAGTATGTTGGTTCAGAGAGGAAATTGTGAGAAAGAATTGTAAAACCCTTAAAATGTGGGGGGAAAAATTGAAAAGAAAGCAGGAACAAGCCATTTTCTATGTTTATTGATGATAGGAGAGACAACTTCATGTCAAACTGTAGGAAAGGAGATATAGTTCAGAGATCAGGAAAGTGTTTCCAGCTGTTGTGCAATGAACACCAGGGACATTGTGATCCCTTGTTGTTGAAGGTTGCCACAAACTGGTTAGAGAAATAGCTGCCTTGAATGGTATACAAATAATTAGACCTAACTGAATAACCTCTTGAGACTTTCCCCAACTGATGTCTTTCCCCTGCACCCTCCTTCTTTTCCAACCTGATCAGAAGAAGGTGATAAGAATAAAGACATACATTTCCTGTCATGGAATTATTTATTTATTGCACAAGGACATAATCTTTAGGACAGAACAAAACTCATTTTAGACCAATATCCTGCATTTGACAGTGACCAGTAACAGATGTTTTGGGAGAGAATATAAGAAACAGAAAAAGTGCTGAGTGAGTGCCTGACTGGTACCTCTTCCCAGGTCTCAACAGGTTGCAGCTTATGGATTTTTAGAGACAGGGAAAGTACACAAAGTTTAGAATTGGTGTTAAAAATCATCTGATATGTTCTGCACAAAATAGTACAATAATGACAATTAATATAAATAAAACCCCCTTATTTAATTCAAAGTAATCCTTAATTTCTTCTTCAGGAAAGAAACTAAGGTTTTAAACACATTTCCACTCCCTGGTACTCTTCCGAAGCCAACTGAGACCCAAGAATTTTTTTACAGAGGAGTCAAAATATTGAGGAGAGCTGGGAAAATGGTATCAATGTTTAGAAATCCAAAATTATGACTTTCAACTCCATTTCTTTCACAGAATTCTGAATTTTTGTAAAATTTTCTGGATGATGTATGTCAGACCCTTCAACTTGTCAGTTTAAAGATTTGAATGTTTGGTTTGAAATGAGCTCGATGTCTTCATCCCAGGAAGTCTTTTTGATGACAGAGGCAGCATTCACTGTGTGTGAAATGCTAGTGAAGAAACCCTAAGTTTGACTCATAGATGTTTAATTTCATTTTATTGTGTGTCCATATCTTGGTTGTCTTCCAGCTGTCACACCAAGAGGGTGATAGTTTTTGCATCCTCTCTGTGAGCTCTGTGTTCTGAACTCCCTAAATTATCTCAAGTGGTATTATAGAACCAATCTGGGGACAGCTGAACTGAGCCCAGAGTAAATGTCTCTTTCATGCTCATGTGTAATGATTTTCTTGTCTGTGCAATCATGAGAATTTCTATCAGTCCAAGGAAGTTCTGAACACAATCATTTCCATTCATGGTAATATATTGTAAGGAATGTCTCCAAGGTATCTCACATGCACAAGGGACTGAGGTACTCAGAGACACTTAACTAATTTCCAGTTTAGGAAATTTATACCATTGACTCTGATGAGAGTAGTAAATGGTCTTATGCATCTGTCCCTCAGGTGAACCCAGGTCAGAATAAAACTCCCATAATCTAGACAATTTCCTTACCTTTAACAGTTTTATAATGCAAGCATTTAATGACGCTGGTGGGACTCTCAGTGCCTGAACTCTCAGCTCTATCAAACACTGGTTGAGGTAAGAGGCACTGGGACACCGAGGTGATGTAAACCCAGGTCGCAAAATATATTTTTGGTAGACATGAGGACTCAAGCAAAGTCTTTTTCTTCTTAGTTCCTTTAGGCCGTGGGCCATACTGCCACTCTGCAGGTAACAGTTTTTCCATTAAAAAGTCATTGAAGCTATTGAAGAAGGCAATTTTCAGGTGCAATGTTTCTTGGTCACAATAGAAAGGAAAAGGCAAAAAAAACCCAAAAAACACCCCTAAAGCTCTTGAAACAATCCTCACCTTCCAGCTAATCTTTACAATCCCATTTTAACGTTTTATAGTGTATAAACAACACCTTGATGTTATTGCTCTGCCAGAAGGCTGATTACGACAGAAGGCAATAATAGGCCACACATATGCCAAAGTCCAACTGCTACTTCAGGCTTGGTTTTTATAGAAGGACACATTTTCACATTCTCCTTTATTGACTCCCCCTGTACCCCTCCTTC
>VWZF01003471.1:280387-301125 GCA_013396755.1 Sclerurus mexicanus | reverse complement strand
CACAGAGGACAGCAGAGATCCATAAACTGAGAATTTAACAATTTTTCTCCCACTTTGCCATCAGGAAGATTTTTGCAAGGAGTAGCCTCCCAAACCAACACAAAATTGTGATGTGCTTTTCTCAGAAATTGGTTGTCAGCCATGCTTTAATCACCTTAATGAATAAAGGTTTAGAGGAAAAGCAGCAATGAGAAATTCTCTTTGGCTGAAGATGTTGAGATGTGTGAATACTGAAGGCTCTTCTGGATCTGGATTCTTAGAGGGTCTTGCAGTTTTCACTCACTTCATTCACTTACTGAGAAAAGAATTATTATAACTTGATTCAAAGCCCATTATAGTCAATACAAAAAATCCACCAATTGTGGTAAGATTTGGCTCAAGCCCAGAATAAAAGGTTTCTTAATTTAGATCTCCAATTTTCATGAGAAGTTATTTTATAGCCATCTATATATGCAAATTAAAACTGAATGTTATGTTTGCTGTTTATCACAGTGACTGTTTACTCCAGGTAGCTCTCAAATTTCTTTAATAATTTGTGTTATTGCCCTCTAGAATTACAGAGAGAAATCTTTCATCTAATTACAAGACTATATATGCAAATGCTGACAGATTTAATTAGTATCTTTCCCTCTTGAAATGATGAATTAAGCTCAAAAAGTTTTAGATGGATCATATTCTATGGATATTACATTAGAAATCCTATGCTGTTCCACAAAAGATATTATAGCTGCATCTCCCTGGAGGATTAACAAACATAGGCTTGGCCTGTAATGAGTCTATTTGCGCACACACTTCAAAATATCACATCTAAATGGTACAGTGGAGATTACTGAAATCTGTATTAGCATCCACCTGAATTGGCAGTCTATATAGTTTCGCACAGAACTGTAATTAATTAGGAGTTTAGTCAGTAAAAAGACATCAATGTACCAGCACCCTCAATAGGTTAGTTCAGGAGCAGAAATAATGCCAATAGGTTATGTCAGTCTATAATCTATGTGTGTATTGGTTTGTTTACAGTGCATATATTTATGTATATTCATACACACTTCAGGTCATCTACTAGTAAATCTTAATCTGAATTTTCCATCCCTTATGGCAATTTCCATTTTCACTATCAGTTAGTGTGAAACATGCGAAATATATACTATAAAATTATCTTTGCAAATGGTATGTTGGTATACCTAAAGGTATACTTCATGGGTTTAAACAGGAATGAGGCCAAATATCTTCCCATAGCAAATGAGGAAGAAATCACACAATTTGATAGAAGTAAAGTGCTTTGCTTTTACTTCTAGACTACACATTCATGATACAAGTCACTCTTGCTTGACAGAAGGAACATTTGGTTCAAGTTCTTTTGGGATCATATGACCTTCCTTTCTTGATTTACCCCTGTTGGCCCCTAAAACACCTGTCTGTGCAGAGTATCTCATGAACAGCAAGTTCGCACCCAGCCTTAATGCTTATCTTTTTGACACATGAATTGTCTGTACATGAATTTTCTTTTTCAAGACAGGAGTAAAGTTTAGGTGTCTCCAAAGCAACACCACCCAGCACAACTTCTAGTGAAAGAAGGAACTGAGCAAACTAGTTGATGTTATATTCCTAGATCTTATATGTTTTAAATTTAGTAATATTCCTTCTATCTGAGCATTATGTATTCAGAAATAGATTTGTTTATAAGCAGACCACCAGCTTCTTGCAGAGACAAGTCCTTAAAGACACACTTGCCAGTGTAATCCATGTCATGATCCTTTCTGCTTGTGACACTTTTCTCAACAGTGTGTGTTTCAGACACTTTATACTTTCGCTTAACTGGAATCAGAGACTTCCACTGGGCTTGCAACCTCTTAAGAAATTTGACCCAAAGATTCAGTGACACAGTTATAAGTCAAATGGAAATATTTGGCCTTCTAGAATTTTCATGCCAAAGCCAAAATTTGGAAGATAACTTTAAAAAAGGTTCTTTTGCAAAGCCAGGAAGAAAAAAACAGTGATTTCTCAGTTGTTGTCTGACAAGTGTGAAAAATTATCTTAACAATTCAGTCAAGTAAGCCATGCCCTACACAAAGATTTGTGGTTGTTTGAGCCTGACTGGACACCAGTTGCCAACAAGGCTGGTCTATCAATTCCCTTCCCAAATGGACAGAGGAGAGAAAATATAGCTCATGAGCTGAGATTGTCTTGCAGGGAGAGATCACTCACTGATTACTGTTATGGGCATAACAGAGTCAGCTTGGGAAAATTAAATTAATTTATTACCAATAGGATCAGAGTAAGGTAATGACAAATAAAACCAAATCTTACAAAAAAACCCAAACAAAAAAAAAAACAACAAACCCCAACCAACCAAAAAAATCCAACCAAAACCAAACCAACCAACCAAACAAAAAACCCAAACCTGCTCCCCCATTGCTTCTTTCTTCCCAGGCTTAACTTTGGTCCTGATTTTTCCCTCCCTTCTCCCACCCAGAGGCACAGAGGGATGGGCAGTGGGGACTGTGGTCAGTTCATCCCACACTGTCTCTTCTGTTCCTTCCTCCACAGGGGTTGGACTCCTCACACTTTTCCCCTGCTCCATTATGGGGTTCCTCCCACAGGGGACAGTCTTCCATGAAATTCTTCAAGATGAGTGCTTCCCACAGGCTGCAGTTCTTCTCAAACTGCTCCAGTGTGGATGTCTTCCACAAGGTCAGTCTTTTAGGAACAGATTACTCATGCCTGGAACACCCACAGGGTCACAAGTTCTGTCACCAAACCTTCTCCAGTTTCCAGTGTGGAAAATCAAATGTAGGAGAGAAGTTTCTTGGTGAATTTCTGCTGGAGGAACACAAACATTGCATACAAAAGATGTACAGGGTAGCCTGGGAGTTGAATGAGTTCTTCAGATTCAGCACATTTTTTTTGGGGTATCAAGGGAAAATTTTGGGGTCTGATTAACTTGACTTTGGCTTTCTGGTGGTCTAAACTAAGTTGAGATGTATTATACGCTAAGTATATTCCCTTCTGCTTAGACAAGGGTTGATTAGCTCAACTAATTTGTACCATACACATCTGAAGTTGAATGAAGATTTCTCTTATTGATCTATAGGCCATATCATTTGCTGTCTCAGCAAGGCCAGCCTTTACCACCTTATTTCCTATTTTTCTCCTAAACACAAGGGTATTTTCCTTTGAGCAACACTTAGGAAGCAAACTGTTCTGTAAAAGTATTTAAAACTGATTCAATATTTCATATGTTTTCTCCTGGCTGAAGGGGCTGCCAGATGATAATAGTGTGGCAGCTGGGACACAGGGGTGAGCCACTGTTACATCTGTTAAACTATTACTCAATTTCAGGCAACAATGCCAGAGACACTAGCTAGCTCACTGCATGTATTGATCCCAAATAAATTCTATTGATTTATAAAAGTTTGAGCCATGTTGCAGAGTCATTTAATCCCAAGCACTGGAAGGGCTGGAATCCTGACCTTTGAAGGCAAATGAGTTGTAAGTGAATCTGCACAGGTGCCTCAGTGCACTGTATGTCCATAGACTTGTAGCAACTATTATTACAGCATGCAGAGGTAGATGTCTGTAAGTTTTAAAGGTAAGCCCACCACGTTACTGTTTCAGGCAATGCTGTAAAAAACCAAGGGAAAGTAAAATTTCTAGTATTCAAAGAACAGGATAAACTACAGTTACCTGAGTATGACTCCAGTTTTAATATGTGCTTCTAAAATTAAGAATATTAACATTAGTCTCTATTAATTCGCATTTGGCAAATGCTTCACACAGAACCAATATCTGTAGAGGGGTCGAGATGTCCAGTATAAAGGAACGATCCTAGAGTTCATATTTAACACATCCAGCAGTGGGAAGTATGGGGAGTCACTCTTCCCTGTCCCTTGTTTGGAGGCTTGTCACTCCATTGACACCTAGTCCTGGCGATGATGTGCTCAGTGAAGAGGCACTCTCCAGGTGTGACCTGCCTTGGAATCCCATAAGATGCCTATATCACATGGTGACTAAATTTTAAATCTCCAGATCACATACTTGCAATATTGATCTTAGTTTTCCAAACCCCAGCAAGATACACAATAAGGAAAATAATTTTGTAGAGCTGGGCTGCGTGGAGGCTAAAGGATATTGAAATAAAAACAAGAAGTTATCCAGGTTGATTTAGAGTTGACCCCCTCAGGCTATGGCTCACTAACTCTGCACTCCAAAGGAATAAAACAATTCCCTTGTTCATCCTGGAAACTGGTTTTATATTCTCATAACAAACTACTTTTCCAACAATCCAAACACTCTCCTACTGGGAAATATTATCACCTGAAACAAATTTTGCTGCATGACTGTGAGTCAAACCTTCAAAGCTTTTCATAGGTGACCCTGTAATGGGTTGGAAAAAAAAAAAGCTGACAGAGTAAGCAAGAACGTACTCAACTTCCAGGTGAACAATACACAAAAGGCATATAAAAGAGGCAGTAACTAAAGACAAAACTAACAAACACAGAACCTCTCACTTTAGACAGCCAAGGTTATTTTTGGGTGTTGTCTACACCAGAGAAATCAATTGTCTGTAATGTCCTTCAGCTGTCGGTAAGTGCTCTCGAGTCTGAGTAGATTTGATGCAGTCAACTTTTCAGTGGCTATCACTGATAGCTCTCCAGGATTTGTATGTCTGGGAGAGTTCACTCCACTGCTGGGGCAGATAATACACATCCCACTGTTTTACCATCTGCAGCAGCAGAGTTAACTCATCTCTCATCTGTTTTTGTCTGGCCTGAAGCCATCTAACCACAAAATCATGTGTTTTACAGAACCTACCTTGGGAGTTCTTTTCTTTTTTCACAATAAGCATTTTCTGGTATAGAAATTTTTTTTTTTTCTCCCCTTGTCAGAAGCCATCTAGTTCCTTCCAGCTGTTTTTATCTCCAAGGGATGAGAAGCTTTGCCAGTTCCTGGAGCATAAGAGAACTCAGTTGTTTTAAAGAAAATTGGCTTTTTTTTTTTTCTCCAAAGGCTAAAAAGGGGAAAGACCTGGAGACAAAGCTACAAACTCCTGAAAACTTAGGGAAGTTATAATGGAAAAGGTATCAGAGACCATCTGTTTTCAATCCTTCCCTGAGAATCCATGACTTCTTGAAATCACACCAGTAGTTCAACAGGCAGAGAGCTTGTGACAACTGAAATGCAAAATTGAGAAGTTTGCATGCAACAAGTCCATTTACATGGATTTTGTATTATAATTTTGTTTGTTTGTTTTTGGTTTTTTGGTGTTTTTTTGTGTGTGTTTTTTTTTTTTTTTTTTTTTTTTTTTTTTTTTTTTTTTTTTTTTTTTAATTTAACCTTATTTAATCTACCTCTGTGCATCCAGTCTGGAACTCTTCAGAATAAACTCTTCAAGAAATATTGCTGGTTCTGTCTTTGGTGCCAGGTTCAAACAGAGGCTTGAATGTCTTCCTTATGTCCAGTTTTACTCAGGTTAGGAAACAATGGTAGACTCTATTCATTCTTCAGTCACAGTTACTTAGGTTTTCATGGGTGGGCTGTAGCATAAATAGGACTCAAAAAGACTTCTGACTTGTCTTCTAGGAAAATGCAAATCGACTATAAAAGCATATTTTATTATTTAAATCTCTTAAGTGACAATCTGATTTTTCGTAGAAACATAGAAAATCTTGGGTGGGAATGAATTTCAAAGTTCATCTCATTTCTACCCGCCTGCCATGAGCAGGGACACTTTCCAGGAGACTAGGTTGCTCAGAGCAACATTTAATCTGGCCTTGGGCATTTCCAGGGATGGGGCAGCCACAGCTTCTCTGGGCAGCCTGTGCCAGGGCCTCACCACCCTCACAGGGAAGAATTTATTCCTCATTTCTAATCTAAACCTACTGTCTTTCTGTTCCTTCTTGTCCTATCACTGCATGTCCTTGTAAGTAGTCACACTCCATTTTTCTTGTAGACTCAGTTGAGGTACTGGAAGGTTAGTAATTTTTGCAATAATTGTATGGGCCACATAGTCACTGCTATGTATATTGAAGAATGACTGGAAGTTGAAAAATATTTTATCCTGGTCTATTTTTTTTATACCACTGCCCTAGTGGCCCTTTTGCTGATGTTAACTTTGCTAAACTCAGCTGTGACTCCTTGTCTGTTGGAAGTGTATGATGGTTCCAATGCATGATCCTGACACATCACTTTTTCTTTAGATGCCAGTGCTCGATCTTTGTAGTTATTCCCACACAGTCAATGCAGCCCTCAGAACAGTGCAACTGTCATCACTTTTTCCATGACTGGAAAGTGAGAACTGAATCTTTGTTCCTTTTCTCCACTGTCCTCAACTTTGTTTGCAAATCTTTAATCCTTGGAAGACGTTTACAACTGTAACTTGAATTTTCTCATGGAAGGGGAACAACATGCCATCTCAATACGACCACAAATCACCTTCCATAGAATCTTGATAGATCAGTCTTGAGCAAGACCAAGCATAAAATGGAATGTTTTTCCTGCAGTTATTATACATTTTAGCTTCTCCTTGTAGCCAGGAAGGTGAATAGGAAGTTGTAGCTCATGGGGTTCAGGATAACCCATGCTTCAAACATATGCAGTATCTAGTATGTTGTAAATTCATATACTAATCTAACTTCTCCATGTAGACAAGCTGCGAAAGAAAAAAACTACTAGGAAAGTATATGTTCATATGGCAGCACTGAACTGAGGCCAAACTGGCTGCTTCAGAAAGCAGAGAACTTACAAAACATGAAGGCAGGGTACATAAAAAAATATTATATATATGTTTATATAGTCAGTTCCCCTGTTAAACACCATGGATATCTGGCCTGAGAGCAAGAGACTCTAAGAAATAGTACAGTGATTAAATCTATAGCCCATATTTTATTTATTTATTTATTTATTTATTTATTTATTTATTTATTTATTTATTTATTTATTTATATTTTTAAGCTTTATAGTGGTGAAAGAGGAACCAACCCGTTTTGATTTTGATCCATAACTGTGATGTTAAACAGTATTTTTGCACCCAAGTAATATATTTATAGGACAGACTCAATCATACAAAAATAACTCTGAGGTTGGTCCAATAATATGAGCACTCCACAGAGATGCTGCAGGCCCTTTGTGTGAGTCATTAATTTTCTCTACCTCTAAGACATTTCAGTTGTCATATCTCAAATGCTGTGGTCTTCCCACATACCTTGATTTCAGACTTTCTGTGTAAGAGAAGATTTGTCACACACATTTGTGGAAAAAGATAGTTTGAGTCCTTCTTTGGAGAAAAAAAAAATAAATTATGAATATGGTGGTCCACATTTCTAAAATCTGGAGGGACCAAATGACTTCCACACCAGTTATTGGGAAGGTATGAGTTTTGACTGTACCATAACTACAGTGATATCTATTGGAAAAAAACACATCTTCCATATGCACAGTTTTCCATCTGTGCTTTACTTCAGCAGTTAGTCTTAGGTACACTCACTAAACAGTCAGTAATTTCATTCACATACAACATAAAATATTTCCTGGAATTATGTTGACTCTAGGGAAATTTTTTAGAAATATAGTAGGAAAAAAAATAAGCAACATTTGCCAGAAGATCACAGGTTGCTGTACTTTTCTGTTTTCCCCCCTAATGATTTCCATGGATCAGAGTTTTCTGGTGTTCAGACAGAAACTCTGGTACTGGCACAGGGTCAGTCTTTTTTTCCCTTGTTGTAAAGAAATCTGTCCTCAGCTTTGCTATGTAAAATGCAATGTAGTAGCTTTTTCAGAGAAGTTACTGTAGAACACAAGGACAACCAACCTGTCCTTTCTAGAAGAATAACTCTTGAAAAAAAAAGTGTCTCACCTTCTGCTGCCTTGCTTGTTTTCTTTACTACCTGCCACTACCACTGAAGAATCTCAGCTGGAAAAAGTCATAGATAATAAAAGCACAAATTAGCATATTTTATATTGCTGTTCAGGGGAACCAAACTTACCTACAAAGACTGTGAACCTGTCCTGGATTCTGAATCAATAAAACTGCTCATTCTCACTCACAGAGTGATGCATCTTATACCTCCAGCAGCACATGCAAAAGGCAGAAAGAAGAGCTACTTCCAAAGCAGTAACATGTGACAGAGATCAAAACAAATCAAACTTGATATTGTTGCACATGGATATAAAAACACCCCAAACCAAAACAAAACAAAAAACCCCACACAACACAAAAAAAACCCCAAACCCCCAGTTTTTCCCACTAAGACGAGAAAGAAGCAAAACAAGATTTGTCCTATGTTTTTTGTTATTCTGAAAAGTGTTGGCAGTAGATAAGAGTGACTGAAGGAAACGAGCAGCTCCCCTGGCTGCCAAGAGCTAGGCTCACTTTTGGTTTTGATAGGGCTTGTAGCTACAGAAAAAAACCCAACCTTAATGTCTAGCATTTTAAAAGCTAGCAGGAGAAATCCTGGTTCAGCTGAATTTACAGCATGTTTTGTTACTGACTAGAGAGACAGAATTTTTCCCACAAAACTAGTTGACCACTATTTTTCCTTGATGGACTTGAAATACTCTTCCAAAGGTGACTTGTAAAGGACCAGACATCCTGGAAACCAGCTTGGTCTCAGCTCAGCGTTGCTGAGTTACATATGTAAGGATTAAACAGGGTAAGATGATGAGTAAGAATTACCACTCAGTTTGTTCTTCATGCAATATATTTAGTTAATAAGTGTTGTAATTTCCAATATTAAAGGGTTTTCCTTCATCCAGTATTAAATGTGTAAGCTCTGAGACTGTTCTCACGTATCCAATTAAAATGAAATTGTCTCTAGAATGAGCTGATAAGCTCAGCTCAGACTATAGTCCTGGGGTGTCATTTGTCCATATTGTAGCTCTTCAGTTTCATCCTAACAGCCGTCCTTGTTAGCATCTCCCCTGTCTAACCATGGAGTGATTCATGCCTCCTTCACAAAGGTTAGCAGAGAAAGGAGAAAGGGAATTAAGTAGAGTTGAGCCACTGGGATTACTCCTTCAGAAAGGTTTGGTTAGAGAAAACTCCTTCACCGCTCACAAACTCCTCCAGCCGGAATGTAATTCAGCATTAATAGCACATAACTCCAGTGAAGAGAGCTATTTGTGCTTACAAGTGGTTTTTGTCCTCGGACCTGCTCTTTTGCAGCTTTAATTAGGCATATAAATGAGTGCCTACCTCAAGACAGACAGGGTGCAGGTGGGGACCCTGTACTCCACAGTGTCTGAGATGTGTGTACAACTCCCATGAAGTATGGAACTGTTTGGACATATGAAAGCTAACATCAAAACTGCCAGGAGTGAATCATTTCACTTCACAAATAATTTCCAGGAAGCTTTCATCTCATGAAACATTTTAATATTTCATCTGTTTATTCAATTCAGGATGAATACACATGTGAAAACACAGTGACTCCGGTCCTCCCTCCATTACTGTGTTTGTGAGCCAAACATGCCTCACAGACATTTCTCATAAAGCTGAAGAAATTTATAGAGGGTGATGTGCTTTCTCCAGATTTCAGATTGTGCAAATGAAAGCAAATTTTGGCCCAATAGCTCTAAATCTGACCAACAATTAAATATACTTAACACGTGAAAAGACACACAGTACTATCAATGGTGACTGACACTACTTACTTTTGACATGAGAGATCTCTCACCAGGGCTTAAAAAGCAAGCAAAACAAATCTTATATTTGCTTTCAACCCTTTCTTCACTATCTGTGCAGTGATAGGTCTTCAGCAGTTCCTGTAATCTCTCCAGTCTGTCATGAATTCCCTCAATGAGTACAGCATTTGATGTTTCTCAGAGCTCACAGATGGCCTGGTCTTTCCAAAGGGTGGTTGTGTCATTTAGTTCAATTTCTATCATGGCGAACAAAACAAGGCCAGACCTCAGGAATCTTTCATGCATTTCATCCTGTCCTTCCCTCATCTGGCAGTGAGATGCCTCCTCCTGGTGCCAAGTGGATTGAGCCACTGTTTCAATTTCTGGAGCAAAAAGTTAGATGAAATGCTTTAAGCATTTTCTAGATGGTACATTTTACATTTTAGAACCACAAGGCATCCCTTCACTGCATGAAAACTTTTTTGTGCAAAGCTGTGGAATAGTCTCTTTGGGTCAATGGCAACTACAAGATTCTCATTGACCTGAAGAACTTTCAATGTACTTTTTTGCCCTGAAGAAAAAACCTAAACGGTATAAAATGAAAACAGCCAGCAGAGCACTTTGTAACGTTTGGCTGAATGGAACATGTGCTGTAATCTCAGGCAGGACACAACAAGAGCAGGGCTGTCCTGTGATGAGGAACAGGTTGAGAGTGGAGGACAACCCGGTGTAGGCAACATCCTCACTGTCACAGGAGTTTCATGGGTTCCACTATGAACTGGAAACTAATGGCTAAGTCTTCAGCAGCACTGGACATGGCGATGGGGTGAATCATATCAAGGTTTCAGCCAGGGAGTCCCATCGGGAGCAAAGGACAAGGGGCTGGACCCACAGCAGGAGCCAAGTTGCAGTCCAAGAGTATGGACTCTTAGGGGTCCGTACAAGAGGGGAGCTAAATACAGTGCAGTTCTGAGGACTACTGAGAAAGAATTGGAGGCCAGGAGTATGCAAAAGTTCCCCTGTAAGTCTGGTCACAAGAATTAAGACCTGTTAGTGTTCTCAGGTTCCTGGCAACTTGCAGCAAAAAGCAGTCATAAAACTACAGGATTGAAATGTGACTGATGCCATCTACCTGAACTTGTACACAAGTACATTTGACACTGTCCCACACCACATTCTTGTCTCTAAATTGGAGAGACACAGATTTGACAGATGGACCACATAATGAATGAGGAACTGGCTAGATGGTCACACTCAAGGGGTTGGTGTTCAAGTGGAGACCAGTGACTGCAGAGGGACTTTCCACAAGGACATGCAGTGATAGGACAAGGGATAATGGCATTTAAATGACAGAGGGTAGATTTAGATTAGATATTTGGAATAAATTCTTGACTGTGAGGGTGGGGAGGCCCTGGCAGAGGTTGCCTGGAGAAGCTGTGGCTGCCCCATCCCTGGAAGTGTCCAAGGTCAGACTGGACAGGACTTGGAGCAACCTGGGCTGGTGGAAGGTGTCCTTGCGAGTGGCAGGGGGTTGGAACAAGATGATCTTTTAGATCCCTTACAACCCAAACCATTCTGCGATTCTATTTTCCTGGTATTTGTGTAGCACAGACCCGCTGTTGATTTTGCATAAGCCCAACCAAGAATAATCACATTTGTTCAGCAACCCAGCACTCCTTGGTTATCATGCTTGCAGGAGTTCAGCAGCAGCACACTATCTGTCATTAGAAAGTCAGTATCTCATTTAAGTATTTTCTAGACATGTGAAGGGAACTCTCAAAGAATACGGAATGAAAAACAAAACTACACAGGTTCAAAGGGTCACATTAGTTACTAGAATTAGAGGTTTTACTTCAAGGGATTCCACTACCTTATATGCCAGCTTGAGTGAGAACTCATGTTTTAATGACAAGAACAGATATGAACAACCTAAGGAACTAGGAGCATGTAGGGAGTTTACAGCAAGGATGGTATGAAACCATAAATCCGAGGCAGCTATGCAATACTCTGCTCGGGTGATAGATGACTCAGATGACAAAAAAAATCAGTGCAACACTGTTGATTTGAAATATTCAGGCAGATGCTCAGGTGAAGTAAGGAATGACACTTGCACTTTAGTCAATACAAAATTTATATTAGTCTGCCCACAAACTATATTTATCATTTACCAATTTATGGTTGATCATATCACCTGTAAGGTGTGAGTGAAATCTAAGCAGTACTAAAGTGATCAAAGGTGTGTCTTAGAAGATGTAAACAAAAACCAAAGAAATGTCTGGTTTTCTGAAAAGCTGAGTACTGTTTTCAGCAAAGACAGACTGTATGAAATGGAAAAAATTGCAGAGTGAAGGTACTAGTCCTTGTCAACAGAAAAAAAGTCACTTGCCATTGGAAGGTATAAAAAAAAATCTGGTCAGAAGCAGAGAAGAAGTTACTATACTGTGTCTAAATATTGGTATTAAATTCTACAGAGAACAACAGCAGCTTTCTACAGACTTGGCACTCAGTGTCACTACTTCTCAAGCTGATTTTTGCCTTATGACTTGCCATCCTTATTCAAGAATTTCAGAATCTGTTCTGAATGGTAGAGTCTCAGCAAGTGTTTCTGCTCTGCTCTATACTTTGATTAACTGCTTTCTGAGGATATAGGACAGTGCCTGTCATATCACCTTGAAACAACTAAACATGATTTAAGGAGGAGAGGAAATTGAACCTGTTGTAATAAAGTGCAGAATTATGGTTTAGAGTGTTAAACTGGCAGTAAGGTTAGAAAAAATGAAAAGGCTCTCTACCAGAAGCCTGTCTCTGTCCTGGGATATCATGTCAGAACCTTATCAGGCCATTTCCATAAACTCCAAAATTCACCGTCTCCATGACGGTTTCATAATGCTGATTGGTTGGCTTTATTGACAGATTAGTGCAGAGAATATATTTAATGAAGAAACATAGAATCATAGAAAAGTTTGAGTTGGAAGGGACCTTGAAGATCATCTCATTCCAGCCCTCTGCTATGGGCAGGGATGCCTTCCACTAGATCAAGTTGTCCCAAGTCCCATCCATCCTGACCTTGAACACTTCCAGGAATGGGGCAGCCACAGCTGGGCAACTTGTGCCATGATTTACTACCTTTTGAGTAAAGAATTTCTTCCTAACGTTGTGAGTGAATGCAAAAAAATTCTCATTTGCAGAATAAGAAAATAGTTGCTCTGCTTGTTTGGATTTTTGCTAAGCAATTGAAAACATTGCAGAAAACAAACAAGATGTATATCATCTATCCATTTCTGCTAAGAAATCCAAGTGAGCATCTGTTTAAGTTAAAACTAGAAGGTAGTTAATCAAAAGAAAACACAAAACTATTACAGAGGATTTATCAACAGCTCTCAGTCGATGGAAGGCTATGGGAAGTGAAGCTTTACCCTGGAATTCCTGATATCAGTGATGTACATGGTGAAATAAAGTATGACTTATAAACTATTGGAGCAGAGACAGATGCGAAAGTCTTGAAACATTTTGATGGAAATAAATTTTATTCAAACTGATCTGTATAAATTAGGAAATTGTTTTGAAACATAAATAGAATGAAATTTACTGGAGACAAGTGCAAGTTGGGAGGCGTAATCAGATATGAGGTGGAAAAGATTGAAAGCAGTTCTGTAGGACAGTATGAAGAGTTCATTAAGGACCACAAACTGAATGCAAACCAATGATTTTGTACACATGTGGGTAACAAACACTGTATTAAGATAAGTAACAAAGAATATAAACTGACTTCCTGTCTATTTTTCAACACAAAAACAGAACCGGAAGGGAATATTTTTGAAGGCCTGAGCAGGATCACATTCCAACAGAAAATGCATCTAATTAGTAACTGCTAACATAAACCACAGATCTTGACATCAGTTTTGTAAGTGACAGCAAGTGGGTGAGAGCAGAGGCAGTGTGCAGGTACTGGTATAAATATTCATGTAACAGTGAGTGGAGTCACGGACCAAATTTGTTGACATTGGGAAGAGCACAGTCAAGGTAAAGCAAAGGGGCTGTAAAGAGTTAATGCTGCTAAGAAACCAAATTTTCATACCTGCATAGTGTATCACACATTCCTGTTTTACATATTACACCTGAATCAGTTCCTCATAAGCTGATCTGTTAGTTATAGCCAAAAGAAACATCTGAATTACTACCATGACCAGAAAATCCCGCAGCTTGTTTTATTTGCCTTCACCTACCCTACCTACCCTCTTTTCCCCTCCTCTGTCTTTAGGGGGTTTTTTAATTTATTTTTTTTTAAATAAGATATCTTCACTCGACCATTGTTGACATGTAAAAAATGCCAGCATGTGAAGGAAGAGTCCATGGGGGAGTCATATCCTATAGAGTACTTTCTCTTATTGCCAACTTTTATGTAGGACATAGTGTTAAAATAAAAATGCAACAACTCTCTTGTTGAAGCTCACAGTGGTTACCACAGCCTGTTAAAGAAGGCAAGCAGCCATAGGATAAATATCTAAGCCTTTATGGGCAAAGGGTTGAAAGCACAAAGACTGCACTTAATGGAGGATTTTTTTTCAGGTGGTTGAAGTTTTTCTATATGTGAAGTCAAAATCAATATTCTTGGTTGAATACAGTTTAGAAAGTCAAGGCTGAACTTTAAAGTAATTACCTACACCCAAATTTATGTTTTGCTTTCTAAATAAGAACTTCAATTTTTAGTGTTAAGTGCCACACAACTGATTTCTTTGATGAAATCAAAGAATTTGTCAAACTGGTATTATGAGCAGAGCTGTGCAAATTTTATGTATAAAATAAATGTTCTTCTCTATCAATAGGTAAAAGTTGTGCTTCTGGCTCACATCTTGCAGCTTCTAGTATGTATGAGAGTTATTTTCCCTACCTGCTGTGTCTCAAAATGTATATATACCACTTATTTAAAGGTATAATTTTTCAGTCATTGCCATTTAAAAAATCCTTGGAAGATAGGAGTTTGAGGAAAATACCGGATCACAGAATCACAGAGTTATTTAGGTAGGAAAAAACTTTCAAGACAATTGAGTCTGACCTTTGACCAGAGACCAAACATCACCTTGTCAACCAGACCATGTCCCTGAGTGCCACATTCAGTCCTTTCTTGAACACTTCCATGAATGGTGACTCCACCACCTCCCTGGGCAGCCCATTCCAATGCTTGACAACTCTTTCAGTGAAGAAATTCTTCCTGATGTCCAACCTGAACATCCCTTGAACCACCTTGAGGTTGTTTCCTCTTGTCCTGCTACAAGGTGCCTGGGAGAGAGACTGCCCCCCACCTGGCTACAACCTCCTTTCAGACAGTTGTAGAGTTAGAAAGTCTCCCCTGAGCTTCTTCTCCTCCAGACTGAGCTCTCCCATTTCCCTCAGGCACTCCTCCTATGAGTGGCTTTTATATGGATTTTTTTTAAAAATTTACATATCTGTATTTATTTTACATATTATATTTATCTATACATGTTTTATCTGTTTATTTTAAATATCTTCTTTTATGTCTATTTTGGAATTAAAGATTAAGTGCATTTGTGAAATATTCCCAAACTTCTTTCTGCAAATGTGAAACCACTTCACCTTGCCTTTTCACCCATGCCCACACTCCTTCCTGCTGAACCTCTCACATCATCTCGTATTTCCAGGACCTCAGACTTGCAGGACCATCAAATGATTTGGATTTGAAGGCACCTTACAGATCCTCTAGTTTCAATCCCCATGCCATGGGCAGAGACACCTTTCACTAGACCAGGTTATTTCAAGGCCCATCCAACCTGTCCTTGAACACTTTCAGAGATGGGGAAAAAGATATCAGTCCCTCTGAGACTCACTCATGGCAGTTGACAACACCAATCTCTCCCTAGATGTTAATGTAGTGTTTTTTGTGTCCTCATTGTAGAGGTTTCCCCAACAGTGGTCATGACTTCTTTTTGCTCACAAGCAAAAAAGTTAAGAAAACATATGTTTGACTCTATGTGACATAAGCAATTAATAACAACAGTAACCAAAGTCAGAAGCAGAATCATATTTCCAGCTGTGCACAATTTATTACTTGCATATTTCTCTGCATGAATGTTATATAGAAATATATGGTACAATATTATTTGCATTTCTATATTCTGCAATCTGCACACAGGTATCTCAGTGCACACTTCTGCCTTAGAAAATTGGAGTGAAATATCTCTTGTTCCTGAGATCCTTGACATGTCATAATCCAGTGAGTCAAGATTTAGGCTGCTGTTTTCTGTTAACACATACAGTAAAAGAAATAAAATGATCCTTGTGCATGTTTCCTATGTATAAACTCCTTGTAGCTATTATTGAACCAGCAATCAGTTCTCCAATCTTCTATTAAAATATCAATAGTATTTTTCAGAGCTTAAATTGAGCAGTGATTTTATTTAAGGCTGCACCTAGACACCACTTTTCTTCGAAGAAATCTCTTGTTGTTGCTAAAAATGAAAGCCATTCAAACGAGTGTGATTGAAACAGGGACAGGGAAAGAGAAAAAATCAATAGAACGTTTTCCAGGGTACTATATCTGCTTTTGAAAAGAGACCATTAATAACATGCTTACAGTAAAAGCAGCTGCTTTTTCAAAGTGCATTCAAGGGTGAGCTGAAAGGATGGCTCTCTCCACACAGCCTCCCCGGAGAGAGAGTTTGTAAAGATTTCAAAATCCAACTTCAGACTATGAACAAAAGCCTTTTCTAGGAATTTTACATATTCTTATCTAATGTTAGATTGTAGGACTGAAATGCCTCCTAATATTTTGCTCCTTATTGAGGGCAACATGGATCAGTGAATGTGCTATTGATCTAAAAACTGTTATACAGGCAAAACACTGTAGGTTGCATTCATACCTCTGAGGACAGTGGATGCCATGCTATTGCCAGTTAGTACAACCCTCAGCACTGGTGGGCAGCACTGTGGGGCACGTGCTGCAGGTCCTGATGAAACAGAGGGCTGGATGAATCTATTCAGAAAATTTTATAGAATCATTGAATATCCTGAGTTGGAAGCAACCCATAAGTATCATCAAGTCCAACTCCTGAACCTGCACAGGACAGTTCCAACAATCTCAGTGTGTGCCTGAGAACCTTGTCCAAGCACTTCTTGAGCTCTGTCAGGCTTGGTGCTGTGACCACTGCTCTGGGGAGCCTGTTTCAGCACCCAGCCACCCTCTGGGTGAAGCAGTTTTTACTAATATCCATCCTAAACTTCCCTTGACAAAGCTTCATGACATTCCTTTGGATCCTGTCACTGATCACCACAGAAGAGATTGGGACTTGCCCCTCTGTTTTCTGTTTTGAGAAACCTGTAGACCACAATGAAATCTTCCCTCAGTATCCTCTTCTCTTGTATATTCTTAAAGTATCATAAGAAAAATTGAAGTTAAGGAACAGGACTGAATCTTGGATCATCACCTAACTTGCTTCTAGTATAATTTCCTGTTCTAAAAGGCATGCAATGGTTTATAAGACGTAAAGGTCAATAATGCAGTTCATATGTAAGAGAACTTGTTTAACAGAGCTAGGTACTCTTGGGTGCAGTTTTGTAATCCCTCCATTGCTTTGCCTAGATAGTTCAAGCAGATCTATATGTTTAAGTTCAAGCAGATCTATATGTTTTCAGGAACACTGGGGCAAAATACAAAGCACACTTATAAGAGGGTTCATACCATACGTAGGTGAAGACCTGAGCTCGTACAAGTAATAACTAACTGATTGTAAGTTCCATACTATGGACTTACCTGTGGAAACAATATCATCAGTTGAGGGCCCTATAAACTTCAAATGTGTGAATGTTCTTATCTTTGTTACACTGCTGATTAATCTATATCTGTCCAATCTTTCTGCTCCTGGTTCCAGAATTTGGGTAGCTGGAGAAGCCTTGGTATGTCTCACATAAGCCACTAAGGGCCAGATTTGTCTCATCTCACCTCATTGAGGCCCCTAACAGCTATAGTTGAATTAAGATCCTACTTGTCCTTGGTATTCCAGAGTCACTGAAGAGTGAATGAGCCTACAGAGAACAAATCATATCTTGGGTTGATTACCAAATTCTACACTCTGTAAGGTTTTGATCAGAGGTGTCTGGAGGGAATATCAGACTAAGGAGTTACAGCTGTTCCTTTCTACTTTTGACTGCTTCTTCCTAAACTCACATTGCAGGAAGAAACATGGCTGAAACAAAAGCAAGAAATTTGCGTTCAGAACCAGAAGGAGAAAGCTCAGCTTTCTGATCTATCTCACACACAAATACAGTCAGTAGTCAGCTTCTATCAAGGGAGGAAAAAGCAATGTGCAAAGGACATGGGTCCTTCTGACCCTGGTTTGGCCCCTAAATCTTCCACATTATGAAATCATGACATCAAACCAGCAGGAAAATCCAAAACATACACTAAAATGGCATATATTACTCTAAAAAAAGAGACCATCACAGAAATATTCAGTCAATCCTTAATGCCTTTCTTCCTGGTCTCAGCCCGGCTGACTACAGTTCCATAGATTTTGTAAAGCAATAATAATTTGGCATCATTTATGGCAATAGATTTGTGTGGGCACTCAGCATGGCAGATCTCACTGATTATTATATCACTGAGTTTCTATTCTAAGGAGATGCTACTCATATAATCTGCTGGGTTGATAGATGAGGTGTTGGCATTATTGCAACAGGCTGCCCACAGACCCTTTTCATCATAGTTATGGCTGTGGACTAGCAGGAGCCCCTCTGGAAATGAATGTTGAAAATCATAATGGCACTTTGCACTGTGAAGTTTTATTTAGGGAAATATTATTCAAGACAGAAAATAAGGAGCTCTTGCAGAAGACGAAATAAACAACTGGACACTTTAATATGATGGTTTCAATAAAATTCCATATTGTTTTCAATAATAATTCTGGTAGCACTTTTATATTCTAGATTTTACCTTCATTTCCTTCAATTTTGCCTAAAGATTAATATGAGATGTTCATTTCAAAGAGAGAGATAACCACGGTGATTAAAATCTCTTTTGTTATGTGCAAGCAGAAGAAGCAGTTATTAATACTGAGAAATATATTATGCATGTCTTCCCTCTGCTCTGAGTTCTCATGAAAGACACTCCAAAAAAAAGAAAAAAAGTCTTTTCTGGAACACCATTATAATTAATTTCTATTTTTTGCCAGCAGCTTAGAAAATCATAAGTTTTCTAAAGCATTTCTGTATTTTGTACAAAGAAACAGTGTCCCATTTGAAAAAACAAAACCTGAAAAAAAGTTGATAACACTTAAGAATGTGGATTTAGTCCTCACAGCTGGGGACAGTATTTTGGCTGACTCAAAATGCCTACCTAACTCTCATTAACATTTAAAAAATATTATTTATTCTATGAACTTCCATTCTCCCTACTTAGTAAGGGAAGTGCTGCTATCCCTATTTCACAGGGGGAGACTGAGGCATTGAATTATTTAATGGTTATTCAAGGAAGAGAGGTAGACTGAAATTTTCAACTGCTCATTAAATACGGCCACCCTGTCTGATTTTCAAGTGAACCTATGCACTGAGTAGCCCTGAAAATCTTGCCACCTTTTTTAATGAATGAACAGGATATTAATTTGATTTGGAAAAAAAAAAAACAAACAAAAAAACCCAAACACAAACCTGCTGATGTCTATCAGAGTTTGTTTTTCATTCATGTCAGAGATTTTTCGGTTTCAGCCTTTAAATTACACCCACTAGCCACTCAGTTACTGCTGTCACTGGCAACTGCATACATCAACCATATGGACTAGAGTAACCATTTTGTGCATATAATACAAGTCATTTTAAATGAGGGTATGCCAGAACTAGCAAGGTTTCTATTCTGATGTAAATTTTGACTGTTGGCATGTCCAAAATTGAGTTTTATACATTGAGAGAACTGCCCAGAAATTGCAGCCCTAGTGAGTGTACGTCATGGAATTGAAGGATCACAGAACCATTTGGGTTGGAAGGGGCCTTAAAGACAGTCTCATTCCTCTCCCTCCATGGCTTGGGACACCTTCCACTATCCCAGGTTGCTCCAAGCCCATCCAACCTGGCCTTGCACACTTCCATGGGTGGGGCAGCCACAGATTCCCTGGGCAACCTATGCCAGGGTGTCACCACCCTCACACCCAAGAACTTCTTACTTATTAGATGACTTAACTTCATGATTAGAAACTTCAGAGCTGAGATCCTTTGGTGTTTCAGGGTATGTTTAGCAGCCCAGCCAGGGGGCAGAGAACATCAGAAAACAGAATTCCTGTGTTTGTGGCTCTCCACTGGGAGCTTGCCCAGAGTCAGAGAAAAGCAGTAAGTGGCATACAGCAAAAGTCTGCCAAATCCCAACTCTTACAAACAAAGCAGCTTGAATCTCAATAAAAAAATCTTAAGATAGCTTTATTTAGTAAAAAATTTGTAAAATTATAGAATCCCTTAGGTTAGAAAAGCCTCCAAGAGTATTGAGTCCAATTGTTAACCCACCACCGCCAAGCTCATAACTAAACTATGTCCCCAGCTGCCACATCTACATGTTTTTTGAACACTTCCAGGAAAGTGTTCCATTAATTTGGAAGGTCCATTGATTTTCAACAATCAATCACGAGAAGGGAAGACACCTACTGTAATCACAGTCTGCTGTACTTAACCATGTTAATTACCTGAAGAAACATATAAATTGTGAAAATAATGCTTCATTTGTTTTACTGAAATGGTGTTTTTGCAGCAAAAAACCCACGTAGAAGACAGACATGAACAAGGTCAGGATATGTAATGGGAATAGAAGCTGCAGGGCTTGTATACAAGGAAATAAAAAGCATGTGGGAACACTCAGTAGTAAGGATGTTAGTCTAGTAGAACATACAGGGAGGAAAAACATATTTAAGAATAAGTGAGAAAAAGTGATGATGGAAATATAATGAGAGATTTAAAGAAGCTGAGGAAAGAAGGGGTTAAGAGAAGAGGGAGTAAAGCAGGCAAAAGAGCAGAAGACAGAAACTTTCTCTGTTCTTGGGAGGCATGGGCACATCCCAGTGGCTGCAATTAGTCTTCACCAGTAACCACAACTGGGTATGTGTGTCATCTATATCACATCTGAC
>VWZF01003471.1:212448-273726 GCA_013396755.1 Sclerurus mexicanus | reverse complement strand
AAAAAGAAAAAGAAAAAGAAAAAGAAAAAGAAAAAGAAAAAGAAAAAGAAAAAGAAAAAGAAAAAGAAAAAGAAAAAGAAAAAGAAAAAGAGAAAAAAAAGAAAAAGAAAAAATCAGTCTTTGTTATTACAGCTTCAGCTTAGATGACAGGAATAAAATGCTAGTCCCAAGATCTGCATGGAGTCATTCAAACAGCTTAATAGCACAGGGGATAAATCACTATTATTATTATGAAACAGAGTTCTTTGGGACCGGGAACTGTGCAGCTCAGCTCCAACTGCTGTTCAACATTCAGAACTACCAACTTCATTTCCTCCTAGCACGTAATAAATAACAGATCTACCCAGCATAAAAGCATTTTTATAATAGCAGTAAAGGAACTGCAGAGAGTGTGATTATCATGAACTAATAACACCCCATAGAAGATACGCAGCACAGCTTGGAGATGACCTGAAAAAGAGGCTGTGGTTCACACGGCTGTTACTGTACCTGACCAGACATTGTCCCATTTCTACCATGCCACCCCAAAGTGCTACCACATTTTAATACCCTCTCCCTCTTCCACAGTGATTTGCAGAGTGAGTCCACTTATCTATGCTGGTTTTCTCTTTACGCAGTGGTACAAATGCTTTATTGCATGGCTGTGTTCATGCACCAGCTCACGCTGCCTGTAATACTTTCACAGCATCACACATCCCAAGGAAACAGAAGGGAAGCTCAGCTGGTCTCTTTTCAGTGATACTTGAGCTTTGCAGAGGTGATGACTGTACCCTCTAATGGAAGAGAAAGGGTTGTCTGGTGGTTAAACTATACAGCTGGCTATTAGCCAAATTGTATTTGCTCCATGCATTTGTATAGACCTGTGTGACCAGTATCTGCATTCCTCACTTTTGCTGCCTGTGAAGTGGATCCTACCGCATTCTGTTCTTGAATGTGTTTTACCAGGCACCCCCGGACACATCTCAATACTGGTGTTTGAGTACCTGCTTGGGGAGCGGGGGCGGGAAACTATTCTGGGTGTATATTCCACAAGATGCTTATTCATGGAGTAATATCTCACAGATATTTGCACATGCACTGAAACAATGAAAAATCAGCCTAAGAAACCCTACATCTGGTATCACTGTGAGGGAACACAAAACCAATCATTTAATAAAAGCCCATCCCTCAATTACAGTCTCACTTAATATCCCTCAGATAAATTTTAGCAGTGTATGAAAATCACACAAACTACATAATGTTCTCACGTTAGGAAAGGGTCCAGGAGAGTTGTATCCCTGTGGCTGAAGGACCCTTTAACTGTATTAATTCCTATAGATGAGCGAACTTTACCTCCTCTGTGATGGGTTTTTGATGACCAGAAGATAGCTGCAGTGATCCAGAAAGTCTTCTCTGACAAGATGTTTTAATTTTTGAATGAGGCTTGGGGTCCCTATATCCTGGCGAATGCTTCTCGATAGTGCTGAGGAGCAAGAAAACATGGGCAGATTTAATCTCAGAGCTTTTGGTCTGAAAGTCATATTTTATGGGATTTTATTAGATTTTTGGAACATCTTTTAGAGTCTTTCTGTTGCAGACCTAAAATCATGTTGAGCAGAAGACACCCAAAATCACAGAGGTAAGATAAGCCACACTTTGATGGAAAAAAGACAGATCTGTTTTCTGATCATCCTCAGGCATCTACAGACAAGTAAAAGTTGGTTTGTTCATAATAGAAGTATTCTTGGTTTTGTTTTACTTGAGAATTGAATTAAAAATTGGGACCAAAAAAAGGGCCTAAGCGATTCGAATTTTTTATTTTTAAAGTTTTCCCACTTAAAGGAAATAAAATACAGGATCTGGTTTGCACATTTTTTCCACTTGAATTGTGAAGTTTGATTTTTGAGGAAGAGAGGTGACTTAAATTACCTAAAGTGCCTGCCAATCTCATTTTCTCAAAAGTTACAATTTGGGGCATTTTAGCACGATTCAAAAAATGAAGGGGTACAATAAGCAAGAGGATATTTGCCTTATACAGAACAGTTTCGCACATTGTCTGTAAGTATTTTACAGTTTTAAGTTAGAGCAGGCTTAGTGTATATCAAGAGGATAAAAAAGTTCTTAATCTTTTCTGTTGATGTGATTACACGGTGTAGGGACTATTCAAATATCCATCAAAAAGAGTAGTGAATTTTCTTGGAAAGAGTGAAGAGACATAAGGCAAAACAGAGCTATGGTAAGGTGGGGACTCAGCTCAGGGTGAAAAGAAGTATGATGTAATGTAAAAAATAAATAAGAGAGAAGGGAAGTGATATTACATAATTCAGAGGTATAAGGCAATCCCAAACTCACTGCAGTGGGAACAGATTGTCAGTCCCTGAGGGAAGGAAGCAAAGGAAGCAACTGTATGCAAATGAATATGATCATTTATGCAAATTGTATTTACAAATGGCCACAGGATTTTTGGGGGCCCAGATGAATTCTGCAAGAAGCAAAACAGCAGGATCCAGGTTAAATTAATATACCAATTTTACTAATCTAGTCAGGGGTCTTTGTGTTATTTCTTAGCCCACAAAATAGAGATGTAAGATACTGGCTCAGGAAAGATATTTATCAGGATGGTGTTTCCATAGTACCTACAGCAGATGCCCAGAAGCGTGTAACAAAAGGGGGTGTAAGAAGGGCAATGTGATCCCCTGCGACAATTTTCTAGTTGTAAGCATTATTGGAAATGCTGAACTGGAGACCACAGATGGGCTGCTGTGTTTAACAGCTGCTGGATCTGTGGACCTTCATGGATGCCTAATCTCTTCTTTGAATCTATGGATAAATTTTTACTTCTGGAAAAGTCTGTGACAGGGCTTCACAGTTCAATATGTAGCATAGAAAAGAAACAAAACAAAAATAAACCCAAGAATAACAAACAAACAAAACCACAAAACAAAACATAAGAAATAAAATCCCCCCACACCTTTAAAATTTCCTATCTGACTATTTCCTTGGGAATCTTCAAGACACTATACTGTGAAAAAGTGAATTATTTCTACTCCTTGCTTTCTTCACGCTGTTCCTGATTCCATAAACTGTTACACCCACTATAACAGTTTATTTTCATTTTCTAGTGGGTGTTTTATGCCTTTGATTGTTTGTCACCTTCTCTCTACCTCTTCCAGTTCTACGATATCCTTTTCAAGACAATGTGATAGCATATTCCATTCAGAATACATGAATGAAGTACAGTGATACAAATCTTATTTGGAGCTGTCACTGAATATATATACTTAGGGTTATTTTTCCATATGTGTGTTACTTTGCATTTGTAGAAATTAAATTTTCTCAACCATTTTATTATCCAGCTAGACAGTGCTGCAAGATAATTCTCTGACTCTTTTCAGTCAGTATTAGATTTGACTGCCCTGTATAATTTTGAACAACTGAAAGTATTGTTCCCTTTTCAGATTATATATTGATACTGTGAAGAGCAGCGGACACATTGTGGCTCAAGGGAAACCATCTGCTAGATTCTCCCCACTGCAAAAATAAATTATGTTCTCCCACTACTTGTTTCCTTATCTCTTAACCACTCCTAAAATGAGAAATCTTCTGTGCCCTTCAGCCTGTGACAGTGTACCCTGTGAAGGAGCAGCTTTTATATCTCATCATATCTGATGGTCTTAGAGGTCTTTTCTAACCCAAATGATTCTCTGAATGTATTATTCCATGACTTCTGGAAGAAGTCTTAAGGATAGCAAAACAGTTAGCTGAGTTTGTCAACAGTTGACTTTTTATCCCATGGCCATACCATTAGTGGTTTATTTATATATACTTGCTAA
The DNA here is from genome assembly GCA_013396755.1 of Sclerurus mexicanus. Classification (NCBI taxonomy): domain Eukaryota; kingdom Metazoa; phylum Chordata; class Aves; order Passeriformes; family Furnariidae; genus Sclerurus; species Sclerurus mexicanus. Next base: position 269,914 of record VWZF01003471.1, on the reverse strand, counting down.
TGCATAACTTCTCTTACCCAACTATAAATGAGTGTTAAAACTAGACAGAAATTGGTTGCCCCTGATAAGGTGCTAAAATTGTGTTGTTTTTCAACTGATGAAGGTCAGGGTGGACTTGATACCTTGACATGTAATCAGGGTAAATGCTAATGAATTTCAAACCTTGAATTTTTCAAGTCTTCCAAGCTACAAAACACATTTTCATGCACTGTAGCAGCATGTAGAAGTGTTTAATATGGTATTACTTTCATACAAGAATTGAAGACTACAATCAATTTTCTGAGAAAGTGCTACCTGGGCTGCAGGTTGTGGGCATTTGAGTTGGACTTGAGGAGATAGCAGGGATTATCCCATTTTCAGGAGGGCCTGAGAACACAGTCAGCTCTACTTGGCTTTGGGCACAGAAGTCTCCTCCTCAGTCCCAGCATGAGCTAATCCCCATAACTGTGATCAATATCAGTTGTTTCACTGATACTGTAGAAATGTATTCCTAGGTCCTGACCACCTTAATATGTATCTGCCCACTTTATTTCTCACATTACCTTCACATTACTGCATGTACTTAAACAACAGACTGTGTAGGGCTGAAACTTTATTTTTATCTAGATGGGCATTCTTACTCATAAAAAAAAGTAATTCTCTGGTGTTAACAGTCACACACTAGTGTAAGAGCAAGGAATACAGGGCCAGCATATGCCCCTGGTTGCATTTAGCTTTCCCAGGAGAAAGAATGTATTAGATCTTTACCATATGATGGACAGAGAAATGGCACTGTGTTGACTGAAGCTACTCCTGATTTACACCAGGGAGGAGAACAAACAGCTGCTTGCAAAGCCAGCAAGGAGAAAAGCAAAAGAAAAAACAGTTGGAGCTGACAACAGCAAGGCTTTGTTTCTGGTCACCTTCACCAGATAGTGGCTGCTTCAGGCTGTGTTCTCTTTTGAAGAAAACACGCAATGTTTGTGAGCAGCAGGCTAAACAGAGCAGCAGCAGATCCTCTGATCCCTCCCTTTGGTGGCTGCTGATCCATGAATACTGATCTCAATCTGGGTTAATTGTGCCCATATTTATACATCCACCAGAAGATCCTCATGTTTCAAATGTTCTCTAAATCTGGCTGTGCATCTTTTTTTGTAGTCTATTCTGGTCACTTTGGTGTTGTAGGAGCTGCAGAATTCTCTTGTTTGCCTGTGTCACCTCAAGGATCAGTTAAATGACATCTGTGCATTCTTTCCTTTTATAAGCACATATAATGTCTATACCAGGCTTATGGGAGCAGGAACTTACAGCCCAACAGCTAAACCAAAAATAGTCAATAAATGATTGCTGAAAAAACTCACCAATGTAAAGCGGTTTTGACTAAAATGACAAAGTTAATTGTAGACAGGAGATATTCATTTTGGCTGAATTCTTCCTCTGTTTAGGTGAAACAGTTATCTCTTTTGAAATTTCTAAAAAGGTCATGGTGGGGAAATTATGTGGTTTTCTCCCTTTTTTTCCTCCTCTATTTAGGAAAATAAAAATAATTATCTATTTCCTTAAGTCCTGCAGGACCAATAGCCAAATTGTATTTGAAGACATAGAGGATGGGACAGGATTTCTCAGTCTTAGGATTTATCACATCATGTACCTGAGACTCGGTCTCTCCATTGTATAGTACAACTGAGGGAGAAGGAAACTGTTGTTCCCTTACCTCTTCCACCTCAAAACCCTTGCAGGTTTATGTCTCTTCTTTGAGATAAGAGGAAATGGTTGTTGTCTCCTCTACCTGGAAAATGATGTAGAAGTCTCACTTAAAAAAGAGAGGGCTCTCCAACGTCCATAACCCAGACCAGAAAAATGCTTTGGCTAGTTGTATTGTAGGGATATTGCAATAATTAGTGCTCTTTGGCAATTCTAGATGAACTCATGATGCAGTTTTAAAAGCAGGTTCCCAGCTACGTGTCTCTTCTTTACTCCAAAATAATCTGGATAGAAATTTCAATGAGCAAGAAAAAAAAAATGTAGCATTGTGGTCTGTGGATCTCATACATCTCTTGACATCATTAAGCTTGTCTTAGGGCACTGGTTTCAAATAAATTCATGATAATGATGAAGACCTTTAAATTTGGGATGGCTCATGGAATTGCTGGAGCAATTGTTGTGGAGATGTCATCATGTCATGTTTATCAAGAATCCTTTGAAACGTGGAGGCTTGTAGTGGGAGAATTCCACTCTAAAAGAGCCATGAGAGAGGTTCTAAAAACTCTAAAGGAAATCATCCAACCACTGTGCTGCCAGCTACTGCATGAGGGAAGGGAAAGGAATTGTAAAAGAGCTTTGCATTTTACTGGTGACTGTTAGAAGTGTGAGCTGGCTAAGACAGAGAAGGAATTTACTCAGTTTCATGATTTACTTGTTAATAATTCATTAGCTATGACAGTGGCAATTAAGCTCCAGACCAGCTTTTTTCTGTTCTTTCATCTTTCAGCTTGCAAAGATGGACTTTGGCTAATCCATTCCTAGACATCTGTTTAATTTTCATTTCTCTTTCCCCCTTTCATCCATTGCAGCTCTATCTCTACTTTCAATTACATCCAATTCTTCACAGCTTCCTTCCCCAGACACATACTATTATTGCACTTCTATTTTGCAGTGCTTTCCTGACATTATCACCCACTTTGTTGCACAAAACCTGGTTCTTGATCCATCATGCTCTTAATTGGCTTTTGACCTTCCTGTAACTCTCTGTCCTGCCTGTTTATAACCTTGATATCCTCAACACCTTTCTATGCTCCAGGTTTCACATTCAGCATTTCCCTTTCTTCAGTTGTTCTCCTTAAAATATTGCTTCTTTGGAATACTTGCTCCTTATTCCTTAACTATTTTATTAACTCCTCCTTGGAGAGAAGGGCTGTTTTTCTGAGTGAGCATATGTAGATGGCATCCATTTCATGTCTCATTTGTAAAGTCAAAAGAGGGCATCATGCCATGATGAAATGCAGTGTGTTTGGTGTGTTGGGTTTTGTAGACCACATGTGTTGGTCAGTCCTTAGGTCTTAGCCCATAATCAGTTAATTTAGCTATATATACAGAATTCTCTTAGAAGGGCATAATGAAAAATAACACTATAACATGTTAAAAGTATCAGTAAAAGAAGGAAAATAATCAAGAGTGTAATCTGAGTGTTTCTGTGAAGCTCAGAAATAATACATGCCTATCTTTCACACCATTTGCTTTTTTCCTCTCTGTTTTCTTTAGTTACATGCAGACATAACAAATAATCTCAAATCTGCTCTTCTCTTTCTGTATCTGTTTATAATCAGAAATACAAGCAAATTGTGGTTCTTCTCTTAACTGGATCACACAGGCAACGTCTTGGGTGCTAGAGCTAGCAACAGTGACACAGGGATATATTTATTTATACCAGTCAGACGCCGGGCTTTGCTCTACCAGTGGGGAAAACATAACACTGACTTTCTCCTACTTCAAGTGAAACTGGACAATAACAGGTTCAGGAATTGCCTATTCTAATTTTCCAGGACAGGATCTTCCTGTCTGGGTATTTATACAGCAGCTACCACTGCGGTATCTAAACCCCCTATTGATTTATTAAAGTGCACTCATAAAGCTCTCTGTATTTTTTTTTTTCCTTTCTGTGTTATTTTATGTGGTGTTATTGTGGGAAAGCAAGGTCAATGGAAGAATGTTTCACATTTTGTTCTGAAAGTGCTGAGGTTTACAGCCAGTCTGATGTGTTCCAGAAGCAGCTATCACAATGCAGACCAGGATCCAAGAAACTTCTGTCTCCTACTTTCAAGAGTTTCCTTCTGCCCTTTTTTGAGGAGTGGAGTTCCCCTGTGTGATCTCCTGATAACACAAATAAAGTCAAATGGAATTTTTGGAAACTGAGGAGAAAATTCTTGATCTCAGGTAATAATTCATCAGTGTCAGCTCAAATACCAGTTTTCTTCCAGCAGTTGATTGTTCAGCAGATGGATTTTTGTGCTTTTCATCAGCTTTTCATCAGTGTGTTTTGTTTTGTTTTGCTTTTTGTTAGTTTGTTTTTATTGTTTTGGTTTTTTTTGTTGTTGTCCTTTTTTTGTTTGGTTGGGTTTTTTTTCTTTTTTTTTTGTCTTTTTTTTAAGGTTGACAGTCATTTGCCTATCTCAGTTTGATAGTCACAAGAGCCAGGCGGTGTGGGGCTGGGTAAGCAGATATGTCACTCTTTGAAGATGAGGCGAGAGCTCACAAAATGAAGGGAAGTAGTACCCTGGTCAAGTCTGAGACATTTTGAGTGCCCACAGTGCACACGGAGAGGATGAGGAAGCACCTTCTCTTTAGATGTGTGAGTAACAACAGTAATATTGAATGGGATGGGATTAGCACTGAAAAAGGAAGCATTGCATCTGGTTTCCTCAGCTCTGATCAAAACAAATTATTGAGTTGTTCTTTAATTGTGAAGCCAACAGACTAAAGGACTTGAGTATACTCTGGGAATGGCAATATTCCAATGAGGTGACTCAGAGATAAAACCTGCTCATGTGTTTCTGTCACTCTTGTTCATGATATTCAGGGTCTTCACAGGGAGGTTGGACAGGATTAAGCTGTAAGCAGGGCCAAAATGAAAATGCACACAGATGTAGTCTGGAAAGAAAGAGGCAAAGGATAATTATGAGAAGGTGTCAGGGATGGCAACATTACAGCCTTACACCTCAGATCTACTATGCTGTACTGTAGGGGTGCAGACAATGTAAGTGTACATATTGGATCCTTGGAAGGATGGTTGTCAAGCCTCATGCTTTGCAGCACAAATTATTTTTGCTAATACCAATCTCTACCAACTACAATATTGTTCCAAATATTTGCAGTAAATCCCAGACCTTGCATTGCTCTGTAGTAACTGATTCCTGCCCATGGTGTGCCATAGGAAGTGACAAGCATTTAGCAATGACAGAACTAATTTCTGTAGACACTCCTGTCTGTCCCCAAACCCTCCAGAGTCCTGACTGACCTGCTGTGGTGGTAAGGGTGGGGTGGGATTGGGTGTCTGTAGGGAAAGAGTGTCACTACTGGGCAGATCTGATTAGCAGAGTGTTGCAGAAGGTTGCTGAACTATGTACATAGACAAGATAACACGTGGGAATTTTCTATGGACAGAAGCAGCATACAGAATATTCTAGGGCACCCAGAATATTTGCCTGAAAGTTGCAGGCTTAAAACCAAAGCAAACCAGTGATATTTAAAATGCATAAATATTTTTGGACATTTTAAAACAAATTCATATTAAACTGGTACCTGCAAAAGCCAATATGTTGCAAATTAAAACCTCCATGAGCAAAAACTGTTCCAGTGCTATTTTTTGTTTTTTACTTTATTTTTAATTAATATGTATTAACTGAAGCCAGCACTTGTTCATCACTGTGCTGTGCTGATACTGCAACAGACATAAATATAATCAAACCCAGGTCTCGTTTTTTCTCTCTGCTTCATTTCCATTCTGACCAATGCATTTTAATTCAGTCCATATGAATAAAGTTCAGCCATTAATTTTATATAACCTGATCTATGCCACAGAATAAATAATACAGTATCTGTTGCCAAGTTAGAACACTCTAACTGAAATAGATATGTGCATTTAGTGAAGCCAAGCCATAATTTGCTTGAACCAATATTAGTAAGTCAGCCAACATATGGGATTTTAAACCCAAAGTACATTTGTAGATGGGCTTTTATAATGCAAATGGATATACATTTTTCCAAAGCAGTGTATATTCAGTAAAACCCACCAGCTTCCTGAGTGTCAGCTGATACAGCAGTGGATAACGTGCTATCTTTCCTCTTTTCAATTTCATGTTTATTGAACATCTTTCTATATTTGTTTAGTTTGATTTATTTTGTTTCTGGCAGAAGCTCCTTTAAAAGCATAATTCTTCCCTGTGATTTCAGTCCAATGTCATAAATTAACATGGAAGGAAAGGCAAATTTCCAATATATACCTGTAATTACTTTGCAGTCCTTTCCATCCTTGACATCTCTGCATTCTTAAATAGTCATGGAACTGTACCACCCAAAGGAAAGGTTTTCAGAAAAAAGATACTGAGATATTTGTACATAGTTGGTCTGAATGTGGTAACTGGTTTTGAGTATTGATCTGCATAAACAAAAATGTTATTATCTTGGTGGAATATACTAATCCAGAAAAAAGTTTCTATCATTCATCTTTTCAGTTACTGAAAAGAGGGTTGTATTAGGGCATCCCTTTCAGGTTCTACTAGATGAAGAAAGTTGAACTGTTTTGGTATGGCTCGCTGAAGAAACTTTGTAGCTGATGGCAATTTCGGAGGAGGTGAGAACTGATGTGGGTGACAATAAACTGTGTAATTGTATGGCTGCACAGCAAAATTTGTTTCTAGCTCCAGATGTTAATGTGTCTGGTGAGAATAAAGAGCCAACCCGCCCTGCATACATGTTACTGAGGCTGTAAAATATGATCAGCCACTTTGTGCTTGAACAGACCTTTTGAATTTTGGCTTTCTGGATGTATAATAGTGGGCTAAAATAAACACAGCAGATTGACCACCAAAACCTTGGACTGCTGGTGCTTCAGGCCATTCCCCAAAAGTTCATTGAAGGAAAATGTGAAGCCTCCAATGACTCTAACCAGCTTTGGCTCTTTCCCCAGATTTTCATGTCTGGCACACATTACAGCAGAGGTGGCTTGTAGATAGAAAAGACTCAAACTGAGCTGAGCATCCAGATACGTATTCCAGGTGATAAACTACATAAAAATTTTTTCCTCACTTTAGAATTATTTGAAAATTTCATTTCCAGGGTATAAAACCTGCTGGTTTCTCTCCTTAAGTATATTCTGCAGAAATGCTGAAGAGGTTATTTAACTTTATTTTTAACATAACAAACCAAATATTTGTTGTGGGTGATTTTGGTGCAGTTCCAACATGTTTGCCTTACTTTGCAGAGTTTATTTGAAGGTAACTATTGCTTTGACAGTAAATAGTTCAATACAATTATTGTGCAGACAGACTCTGTTGCAATATGACAAGGGGTAATGATTTACCACTTTACAGTGAGAGTGGTGACACATTGGCACAAGTTGGCCAGATTGGTGGTGGATGTCACATCCATGGAAACTTGGAAGACCAGGTTGTACAGGGCTCTGAACAACTTCAGCCATTTGAAGATAACCTTTAATGTCCCTTCCAACCCAAACTGTGATTCCATGGTTCTATGAAACTGTGGTAAATCTCTCCATACACATTCTCTCTCAGAGGATATTCATACGTTATTCTACCACATGAATTTTCCCCTCAAGATAATTGTTTTCTACCCAAAAAGCCCTATGTAGTTAGAACACTGAAAATTTTAATTATAGTCATCACAAGCTTAAACTGAGCACAGACTTGGAAACAACATAGGAGAGCATTCCTTTCTTTCCTCTGTCCTTCATGGGAGACAGGCTAGTCACCAAACCATACATGTTTGAATTGATGATCATACTTACTTTCACATTTCTACTCTCTCAGTATCTGCATCTAAACCAATTGTCCTGATTCTCATTGTAATCAGTGGAGATACAGTCAATATAGTCAATATGGCTTACATCTGTGCAGTCACTGGACTTTTCTCAGTGCAAGTGATCTCATACTATTTTAGGATGAGAAGTCATGATCTATTGACCACTGTGTTTTTGTTTCACAATATTATTGAGAAATAAGAGCATTAAGGAAGGCTAAATAATATACTTGTTTGGAAAAATTAAGGTAAAATCCAGACTTCAAGGTAGATTCAGGTGAAATTTATACTGATTTTAGTTCCCAGATATTCTTTAGTTCCCAGAAAACATCAGTTTCCTGACTCTTCTTGCTCAACAGTGCCACACTGACACTGCTGGGACTATGCCACTATCCTTACATGAGGATTTGGCCCTTAACAACCTATTTATGGCACAAGGACAAGCAGTAATACTACAAACCCACATTAAAGAAGGACATTTCTTTCTTACGAAATCAGTTAACAGACACAAAACCCACTTGAAATTAATGGAAACTAATTGAAAGTAATGGAGAATTACCTGAAAATGTAGCACAAGTAGGCGAAATTAATTGAAGATAATTGATAGTGACTAGAATTAATAAAAAATTGAAACAAATTGGGCTTAATTGAAATTTATTGAAAATGAATTAAACTCAATAACTCAAAACCTATTAAATTTAATAGAATCTAATTCATATTAAATTTATGCAACATTTAATAGCAACATAGCATTCTTAAAAGGGATTTTATTAGATGTTTTATTTGTATAATGCTATTTTAGTATAATAGTAAGAATAAATTTTAATGGAAAAAAGTGATGGAAACCATAGAAACTTCAAGCTCCTTTTGGAATACTTATGGGGATGGTGTGTGATACTGATAACAAAAGTTCCTGATAGGATTTAGTAGGATTAAAATAAAGTCTTATGGATTTTATATCAGGTTGAGGCTTTTATTAGAGTTTAATGAGAACATTTTACCCATTAAGATGTTAGCTTTGATTTGATAAATAACTTTTTGACCAGATACTGAATCCAGCATCCATTCTTCATGAGTGTACTGTGAGAACCCTGATTTTTTTTTTCTTTAATGTTGAAGCATTTTAAATCTCAGGAGCTTCCTTACAGTTTTCATTCTGTTATATCACCAGTGTTTTACCAACTATTTCCATGCCCCCCAATGTTAGTAAGTTGAAAGAAGTAAATACTTTTTCTCATAAGCCCATTAATAGATATAGTCATCCCAGTGTTTGAATTATACTTTTCATGGATGTGTGCTCTGGCTGTACCTTTCAGGAATCTGAAGAATAATGTGAAATATTTTTAGTGAACTGGCACTGAGCTTCCTTTATTTCAAGAATGTGAAGACAAAGAAACCAGAAAAACCAGGAAGAAAACTTAAACCCGTAACAAATTGTATGTAAATCGAGTATTTCTCAAACTAATAAAAATACTTACAATATTTCTACAGACTTTAGTTCTAATCAAGACAAAATGTATAAATGTACATGGAAGAACAATACATTTTAGGAAAGCTGTAAAAACAGATACTTCTTTTGAAAAACAAACATATGTCTCTGCAATGGCAAAAAACAACAGAACAAAAAAACCCCCATGTTTTAAGCTAAGCACAGGGTTTAACTTTTAAACACAAGGTTTAACTTTTTGTTTGTTTCTTTTTGCTCTTATTTGCTTTTAATAGTTATAAATGCTTAACAGAGGCCTGCAAGTGCTGGCAACGTCAAACAAATCTGAATTTCCTATTCACATACATGCAAATTCCTACTGTTTGTTTGTACATATCTGTCAATTTGCTGGAAAAAGTAGGCAAAGGTAACAGAACTCTTTTAGTCCATTCATTTTTCTTTGTGGCACCTACACAAGTGATGGAGTTTAATCCTAGTTTTAGAAGTTACACAAGATGGGACTCAACTGACAAATTAGGATTCAAAGTTTAGGAGGCTGAATATAGGTTTTTACAAAGATGCTTCTGGCATCACTTCTCAGTGTAGCCATTGGAATCCAGTCACTACAGTCAATGGAGCCCAAAGTCATTTAGCTGACTAAATGTAGATGTCTTCTTTAGGTCAGGTTAATTAGATCTCTGGACTCCACTGAATATCTTGGGGCTTGATTCTGTCCTACACATAGCACTGATTGCCATTCAAAATGTCCTAGGGATATTGATTATCCATGACAGACATTTCATGGGATCTACAGGGCACTTCTGGTTAGCTGGAAATCATCCAGTATGCCTTAGGAATCTCAAAGATTATTATTATTATTAATATTATTATTATTATATTAAAGCTGCTGAATCATGTCTTTGCAAACAATTGAAATGTACACACTTAAGTCACGTTTAGTTATCTACGTGGCAATCTCTAAATTTAGGTGCAAGCTGAATCATACCACTAGTTGAACCTGGTAATTAAAATCAGAGTAGAGAGTACTTTGTGCACTTCAGAGTCACTTGTACTCAGCAGACATTAGGTGGATTTTGCTGTCATTTCCAGAAAGAATTTTGTTTTGGAAAATGTATTTGTTTATAATAAAGTGTTTCCTTACAAGAATGACAAAATTAAAAAAAAAAATAATTTGGGAGAATTTAAGAAAAGAAGAGGACAAAAAAAGGGAGCAAAGCAAATTAGGAGAAGAAGAAGGAAAAACAAAATAAGGAGGTAGAAGGAATGAGAACTGGATGAATAGACACTACACAATTGCCATCCTGTCTGTACAAAACAGGTTTCCTTTGTGCTCAGAGAAGTTCCCTAGAGTTTGCTATGACACCCATAGCTGGTTGTGTAATGTGCTACAGGTCTGCTGCTGTGCAGAAACTGCAAAACTGCATCCACCTTAAAGCTCCCAAAGTGTAAAAAGCTTTAGTAGCAGTTGTCAGGGAATTTCTGATGGGAACCAAAGCACATTGTGAAACTCGGGGGAGTACCGTGAAATGCACCTCAGGAATGAAACCTGAAACTGAAATCCATCTATCCCCATTTGTCACTGTGAGTAAGTTAATGGCCTGCTCTGTCTGATGCAGTACAGCAGACAAGCCTCTTTGATTTACTGATGATTTGGGTAATGTTCGAGCCACACACATGTTAGGTAACACAATAGATTCTCTCTGCCCTCTCCAGTCTATTTACCCACATCCAGCTTCCTGACGAGACATGATTTTTTTTTGATTAAGCTCTTTAGTTTAATTGTAAAATGGAAACAGCAGCATAAGTCACACAATCATTTTGAGCTGAGAAAACAGCACCAAGTGATTTTTGGATGTCAAAGTGCACATAAATTGGCTTCCATTTGCTGTGCTTTTGATTTCAACCAGAAACATGTGGCATGGTAGAAGAGAAGAAAATAAAATGAATCTTCTGAGTATTTAAATTGATCTGTGTAACCTGTTGCAGTACTGCACTACCTTCCCACAGCATAACCCATGATCAGTTCTGCCTGAAAAGAGTATAGGAACATCATCTTGTTAACACCCAGCAAATGGGCTGATGGTGGATCCCTCTCAACCTCCTGTTCCCCAAAATAAACAAGCCAGGGCCTAAGCTGGTGTTAGATCATGTAACCCAGAACCCTCATGATCTTGTTAACTCCCCAGTGGACTTTTTCTAGAATTTCAAAATCCTTCCTTATGTGAAGAACACAAAATTCTACATAATGATTGTTCATTAGATTAGTCACTGGTTAATTTGCTTACTAAGTAACTTTCTCAGGTTTTGCATGAAATAAAAAATGTCTTAAAAAGAGGGAATGGAGGATAATAGAAGTGACTGCTGAGTATAACAGATACCAGATATCTGTCTAACTAAAGTTTGCACAAAAATAAACGAAATAGACAGAAATAAATAGCAGACAAGATTCTGATGACAGAAGAGTTTCTCTTCCCGCTCCCACCCCACACTGATTTCTGGGAAGAAAAAGAAAATAAAACCTGTAGCAGGTTTATCAGATCACAGACTGACAGAATGGTTTGGGTTGGAAGGGACTTTAAAGACAAGCTCATTCCAACACCCCCTGCCATGAGCAGGGATACCTTCCACTAGCCCAGGTTGCTCCAATCTCCATCCAACCTGGCCTCAAATGCTTTCAGGGTTGGGGCAGCCACAGCCTCTCTGGGCAACCTGTGCCAGGGCCTCACCACCCCAAGAATTTCTTCCTAATATCTAATATAAACTATCCCTCTTTCAGTTTAAGACCATTCTTACTTGTCCAGTCCCTTCATCCATTGTTCCAAGTCCCTCTCCAGCTCTCCTGGAGCCCCTTTAGGCACTGGAAGGGGCTCTCAGGTCTTCCTGGAGCCTTCTCTTCTCCAGGTGAACACCCCCAGCTCTCCCAGCCTGGCTCCAGAGCGGAGGGGCTCCAGCCCTTGGAGCATCTCTGGGGCCTCCTCTGGACTCACTCTAACAAATCCACATACTCCTTATGTTGAGGACCACAGAGCTGGATGCACCACTCCAAGTGGAGCTGGATACACCACTCTTGTTGGGTCTTACAAGAGTGGAATAGAGGTGCAGAATCCCCTCCCTCGACTTTCTGCTCATACTGCTTTTGATGCAGCCCAGGACACAGCTGGTTTCTGGGCTGCAAAAATGATAGGCTTCAAAAACTAAAAAAATCTCTATGCTTAGGATTCCATTAACAGGTCTATAAGACCATTTGGGAGGAGGGAGAAACCTTGAAATAAGAATCATGAATGTGTTAAATCACCTAGAAATATATACTGCAACAGCTTTGTGAGCAATAAAGACATGTTGCACAGTTAATGCATTTCTCAGTCTGGTCTGATTTTTTACCAAATGACTTTGATTGGCCAAGGAGATTTCTGGGGCGATGGGTCAACTTCTGTAATTAGCTCTGCTTGTTCAAAATTGCTGTTTAGATATTCTGAACTGTCACATCACATCCCAGCATGAAAATACACTTTTGCCCTTTCTTATAAATCTTGAATTACATTATAACACAGCTCAACATTATTCAGTATCAGCTTCTTCATCCTTCATTTTCTTTTCATTGTATTTATTTATTTATATTCTGATAATAACATCCTTTGGGGCATTGTGTAGGCAAGACATGTATTTTGGCCTCCTACTTTCCCCAGGAGTGCAATTGCCTTGTGGTAATTATAAGACGTCATATGTTATTATGAAGGTGCCTTATTGCTCAAACACATCAGGGATATCTGATAATGTAATTACTTCACCTTATAAAACTATTATAAATCATGTATGGAGAACTTTTTTTTTTATTAAAGCTGTCTGAAGAATTATCACATTGCATGGAATGGAAATATCATAGTATGGTTAGCATTATGTTCCCTAGGCCCATGGTAGGCAATGACAGTATTAAAATAAAATATTTAACACGAAAGATTAAAGAAAACACATTCAGAAAACATAGGTTCTTTCTAAAGGTCTTGGAGAACAAATTGTCATCTAAATGGGCATGTTCAGCACTTGTGCCTCCTTAGATATGAGTAACAGCCGCAGATTTGTGTTTCTCTTTATTTTTCCTTGACTTTCCTCCTTCTTCCTCTAACTTCCCAGCTTTCCTGAGTGCAGTATAATTGTTCTAAAAGCAAATCAATAAGCACTTGAAACATTGGCCATCGTACAAAGAATTGTGCTTCTATTGGCCATCACTTTAATCACATCTAATGATTATTTCTCCCTCTTTCAGGTTCTGAGGTTTCCCGAAACTTTATTGATCAGAGCTCATGACATAGTTCAGATTATAATTAAAAATCATCAATGAGCAAACAGAATACAGTTCTACTTAGCAATCAGCTGAACAGATAATTGCTAGGTAGGTGATGTGACCACAAAATATTTCCAATAGTTCCAGGTAGACAATAATTGAAAAGTCACTTGATGGGTCACAATTTAGTAGGGCTTCACTGAATCTTAGGTAGAGGCTTTTGTGTCCTGGGTAAATAGGTAGTGTTAAACAGATAAGTATCCTAAATAAATAGGTAGCTCTAAAGGAAACTCTTTCACCACCAAGGTTCTTCATTCATAGAATCACAGAATAGTTTAGGTTGGAAGAGACCTTAAAGCTCATCTGGTTCCAACCCCTGCCATGGGCAGGGACACCTTTCACTAGGCTGTTACCAATCCTGTCCAACCTGGCCTTGACCAGGGGTGAGGCAGCCAGAGCTTCTCAGGGCAGCCTGTGCCAGGGCCTCACCACCCGCACAGTAAAGAATTTCTTCTGTGTATCTAACCCAAATTTCCCATGTTTCAGTTTGAACCTATTCCCCCTTGCCCTATCACCACAGCTCCTGACATAGAGTCCCTCTCTGGCTTCCCTACAGGCCCACTCAGATACTGGAAAGCTGTCGCAAAACTCTCCTGTGGAGCTGGACTCAAGTAATGGGGAAACCAGAAGAAAAATTACAAGCCTGTTTTCGGAGAGGGAGGACAACAATAAGAATCAATCCAAGTACTTGGATTTGGAACGTAAACATCTCCAAAAGGGTTCTCACTAAATTCAGCTCCAAATTTAGTTGATAAACTGATATTTACAGCACTAAGTATATGGAAGTAATCTAGTTTAATGAGAAGGAGTGGATACAGAGCCTAGAGACCTGAACTCTTTCTCTCACACCTGTTGCTTTATGATCTGAGAGCTTCTTTCTCCACCCATTAGCTTTGCCTGTAATAAGTACCCACATTTGAGAAGATAAATCTTGGGTATCACAATCTGTACTAGATCTTTTATACCAAGGAATTAATTTTTTTGCATATATTTTGAAGGCTGCATTTTAAGAGCTGGAAACTCTATATACTGTCCGCCCTTTTATCCAGCATTCCACACAAACTAATTTATAAGATGCACTGGGAATCGCTAAATGGCTTAATCTTTGTCATAATATGCTGGAAAGCTCATCTATATTCCTTCTGGTTGATAAACTTGCATCAAGTTAAATTGTTAAACAAATATGAGGGAAGATGGTGCTTTTGATTTTACAGGCTGCCTATAGTACTGTATGCAGTCTCCAGTTTGGAGGAGGCTCTACGGAGGTCTGTGGAGCTGGGCAGAGGGAATCCCATCTTTCTCACAATATATGTAACCCCTCTGGGAAATCATGCTGTGTGCATTCATCTGAATAGCACCTCAAACCAGTACTTTGCCATAGCTCTACTTTGTGCCTCAGCTTAAAAACTGCACAAGATGATTTCCTGAAAGGTAGAACAGTTGTCTTTTATTGTGAGGAAGTTAAATATATGGGGTCCATTCTCAGTCTTCATATAGCGTTTGTGAGCTTGCATAAATTATTTACAGAGTCATTTTGAAGCACGTTAAAAGGAGTCAGTAACTGACCTAATTTTAACCTACTTTATCCTTGTTGTTTACTGTGCGCTATCTGGAATCACTGGGCTGGTAGTCCTTTCAACTTTCTTTTTCTCTTCTACATTTGCAGTCTCTGATTCACTTGGAATGCAACAGCCTGGAGCCATCCTGTGCCATCATCCCAGCAACAGAGCCTCCCTGATCTTGTAGTAGTCTCTACATGTTGGAACTTTATAAAGTTACTCTCCATCATTATCATCCTCCTCATCATCATAAATAAATAGATGAAAAAAATCCTTGTGATGCAGAGCTCACAGTCAGATGCTTAAACCTTCTCACTTTTATTTGCATATGCAAAAGTGCTATTACTGTCTGTTTTCTCAGGTTCTGCTTGATCAGCTGCTCACATTTTATTTTTTTTCTGTCTTAGACTGATTAACACACAATTAGGTATGAGGAACACTTCTTTCCTATAGCAACATTTTGGAAGTGCTTCAGTAAGGAATTTCTAGTTGTAACTAGCATGTGTGTACATCTGGGACTGAAATGTCCTCTTTGTCCAGGCAAGGGATTCAAAGTACAATGTGCAAAAGATTCTTATCAAATGACTGCTGCACTCTGCTGGTCAGCCTTGATGTACCACAGAAAGCTTGGATTTATTTGGAGAGCAAGGCAGCAAAGATATATGTTCAAATGGAAATTTGGGAATAAACATACTGGTTCTTCCCCATATACACCATTAGAAACCATTTCATTTTGAGTGAAAGTTTGCTTTGAATGTGCGGGGCTGAGTCTGTGAATCCATTTGAGAAGGCAGGTACTTCATGTCCCACAGCAACAGAAGGGGTGCCCCAGTAAGTAGTGATTCAGACAGAACATCACGCTTGGATCTATCCATGATGAAATCACAAGCCAGTGAAAGTCAGCAAATAAACACTCAGTGTATGACCATTTAGGGTAGATGATCACAGAATCACAGAATGGGCAAGTCTGGAAAGGACCACCGTGGGTCACCTGGTCCCACCTACCTGCTCAAGCAAGCTTATCCCAGAGCACATGGCACAGGATTGTATCCAAACTGTTCAGGAATATCTCCAGTGAGGGAGACTCCACACTTTCTCTGGACAATCTATTCCAGTGCTAAGTCACTGCACACGAAAGCTCCTTAAAATTTCCCACATTAGACACCACCACATTTATTCAGGTAATATTTGGACGTTTAGAATTTTCTCCTCGTAAATGATTTCTTGTCCTACCTCTTATGTTACAACTCAAACTGGGAAATGCCATTTGCACACACCTATTTGTCCTTCTATTTTTTGTGGCAAAGCTACACATGAGTGATGTTGAGTTTTGCCAATAGCTGACACAGTGCTATCAATTAGCATTTGCTGTGTCTATAGACTCCTGCTGAGTTGAACATGTTGGCTGCTATGTATGCTATGGAGCTGCTTGCCTCCAATTAGAATGCATGTTGAGAGGACAAAGTTTGACTATAATAGGTCAGCAGTGGCTATTCCTCAACAGACTTCATAATGCTGAGCAGGCGTAAGGCCATACCGCTGAACTATTCCTCGTCAATGTTGCGTAGACTTACACAGTCATACTAAACAGCTGTGGTCCACTATCTGCGCTGCTGGCTCTTCTAAAGAGGACATTTTTCATCTACCTCTTCTTCCTGTGCTCTGAGGAGAGCAGGTGGCATCCAGTCCAGTCCAAAATGAGAAAAGCTGCACTAGTCCTGGAGCAAACTAGAAGTGATAAGGACAGCTAGGCACCAAGGAGGGAAGTGCATTGAGGGTATCTTAGATCATTACCTTGGGACTACCCTCATGTTGCTATTTTAACTTCCAATGCTGCACATGTCAGAGCAGTACTTTGTATCTTTTTGCCTAGAAACAGTGTTGTTCATATTCCAGGCCAGACCAGAACATATTTTTCGTTTTGTTTTTACTAAGACTGGGAGTGCTCTTTATTAGACATAGTGCAAAGTGGCAATTGTAAAATTGTAGAAGACGAACAACTTATTGCTGAATGCAAATGCCACATGTAGCCTTTTTGACTGTCAGAAACCTTGAGATATGCTTGCAACACATATTCCTGTGCTTGCAGAGTTTTCACTTGAGGACAAACCAGACTGATTCTTAGATGTGGTGTTTGATGCAAAGCAATTTTATCTACCCCTTCACCAGCATAACACATTTTGCATTCATGTTCTTGCTGATGATGCAGAACATCTTTGAAGGAGGGTACTTACTGCTATATTCTTAAAATCACAGACTCATAGAAGGGTTTGGGTTGGGAGGGACCTTTAAAGGTCTTCTACTCCACCCAATGAGCAGGGACATCTTCAATACAGGGAGTTATGTGTCATGGTCAGGCTCAGGTCCGTCTGCTCAGTCTTGAGTTGCTGTAGTCAACAACATGATCTTCCCCAAAAAAACAAGCCTTATCCCTCCAAAGGAGTGACAGTTTTCACTATGACTTCCATTGTTCAGTAAATGCCCATAAGTGTGGCAATATTCTAAATTGAAAACTCAAGCAGTAGCTGCAAGTTCAATGTAAAAAGAATGGGAGAGTACTCAGGGAGAGGAGTCAGGATATAGTTCACAAGTTCCTTGCTGAAAAAATGCCCTATCAACTGTGGAGTCAGTAGGGCTATATATGAATTTGTCTACACAAGACTCTGTACTACATCAGGGGAAAGAAACAAGAGTGACAAGACCATCCTGATTGCACAACTTAGTTAGGAAGGTTGCTGTGCTGCATCTTCCGAGTCTCTTTTTCTGTCTTTCTGGATGGTTGAAAAGATTAGGATCTACAGCACATCTCCATGTCACAACAAATACCAAGGTTTATGAACAATGAGTCTAACTCTGAACTCCCATGCTTTAATTCTGGGCAGTTTTTTCCCACTAACCCTGGCATATCTAAATCTCTGTGCAGATTGGGTGAAGAATATAAAATAAACCTGAAACCCAAGAATCACTCAATTGGAAACTACCAGAGCTGCAACTCAGGTGAGAGCTGGGAGATCCTATTTTACAGAAAACAGCAAATATTCAGCAAACAATTTCTTTTTTTTTTTATTAAATCAAGGTAGTTTAGTCTTGATGCCCATGTGTGTCTGTCACTTGAAATTAAACGTGGGCCAAATTACCCATAAATAATCTGCCTGGTCAGTGAACCACAGGGGCTGCCATTTCCCAGATGTCATGAACATTTTCCCATTCACTTCACTTTCATTTTATTTAAAATAAACTACTTGACATCTAAAATGACTGAGGTTATTGCAGATAAAAAAAAATAAAAATATACAGTTGGAGTGTAAAGTCCTTTGCCTTTTCTTTTTATTTGTAACAACCTCTAAAAGGACATGATTTGATTGATATAAATTATTATGACACATGGGAAGAAAAAATACATTAGAAACCAAACGAGGTGCATTGCTGCTGATTGTTCAGCCACTACTCTAATATACTGAGCAAACATGTAGTCTTGATATCATACATTTAAGCCTGATATAATTCTACTGATATCAGTGTGAAATTTCGTATTTCCGAAGTTGTTGAATGAAACAGTAAAAGTCCCCCATTTATTTAAAATATACTCAGAAACAAATCAAAGCAAGAGGCTTCCCTAAACCCTTTACAAAAGGCCTTCTAAGCAGCATAGATGAAGTTAAAACTCTGCACACCCACTTCCCTTTGTGGTCTCTAATAATAATATATTTGTGAATAATCCGTAATTAAATGAGAAGAGCATAACATTAATTATTTCACTGGATTGTTAATCAGCAGGGTATTCTATGCCCCCCTCTTCCTAGTAGCTAACCTGTCAGGGTCTAATAATTGTTGCCATGAACGGGGTTGGGTTAAGGTCCCCAAGGAATGCCAATTCTCTTGTTCCATTAGTGAGAGCACATATAGATCATTTTCAGTACTAATCTAGGGCTAAAATCAATTATGTCTCTTGTATTTAAAAATTAAATTGACTCACCATGGGAGTAGGATAAAGGGAAAAAATACATTCCTCCTATTATGTGTAATTACAATTGTAAAACATTTTCCTTCGAAATGTAATTGCTGCCTATAGAGACTGATGCTGGAGAGCTTAAACTGTTTAGCTGACACATTCAGTTGTGTTTCAGGTTTTTCCTTTGGATTATTTAATGTGTTGAAACAGTCTTACAGGCTTCTCTTCTTCTTGGGTCTCAGAAACAGGGTTTAAGAAAAACAAAGAGAAGACTGTACAGTGAATTAATTCTCTCATCTTATTAAAAAATGTGATGAAAGTAATTTATCCTTATATATATTCTTACTCTTTCAGGAAGAAAAATGATCAACCAACCATAATCTAAGTTTCCATTTTCCTAAATACTGTATAACTTGCTCCCTATGTCTGGCTTTTCTTTTCATTATTGGGTTCTTATGAGACCTTCAAGAGTAGTTAATCAAAGCTATTCAATATATATGACCTGCCACTCAGGGACAAGGCTTTGAAGGTCATCAGAGAGTGTAACATTGGTCTTTTCCTCTGCTGGGCAGGAACACACTGAGGATCATGTTGTTCTACAGGATGGTCATCTAAGATATTGCTTAGATATTCAAGTCTGGAGTCAGGTTGCAATCCTACAACACTCTATCACACATTTTTTGCTTTCTGCAATCTGTTCGTATTGACCACAGACCAGGTCTGTGCATCAACTGGGTAATAACAGCACAGAAATAACTCGCATCACTTGTGACGCTAATCACACAGTAATTTTATAAAAGATTTGTACATTATCTGTACCTTCCATGAACCAGTTGAAAATCAGAAATAAGCTTTTGAGGAGAACTTTAACCCTATCTTCATGGGCTATTTTCAAATTTCCAGTGTTTTTGTCGGCTTTTAAAACCCCTTGAAGAATAAGATCAATTATTTGCAGAAAGATACTCAACAAATGTATGTGTTTTGCATTTTGTTTCTTATTGTATTATTCATCAGACCTAGTTATATGCACATTATGGTTATGAATGGTTATCTATACAGTTGCAAGCACCTTCTGGAATTCCGATTTCTGGACAGCTTATTATTCATGTAGTTTATTTGCCATGTTTAGAAGTAACCTTTGACCTGTAGATTCTATAAGGATTGATTAGTCATTTATTAAGACATCTAAGAATCCATTATTCATCTTCCATAAATAATTTATAAATGTACTTCTTATTTGATGCATGACTGCTATATTTAGAGTACATAAATAAGCCAAGAAAGGCTAACTCCTGCAGTGTCCTAATACTGATAAGGATTTTATCAATAAGGAAGTACAAATCCAATGGGAATTTTAGTTTAAATTAATATTTAGAATTGAAACAATGAAAAATTCCACCTCAGTCCTCGCAAGCCAGCCACACGACTTATTTTATATGTTTTTTTAAATATTAGAATTTCATAATTTCTATCACCCAGGGTGGAAATAAACACTAACATTTGATTTGTGTGAAATTAATTCTCTGTTTTCCAGGGAGTACCAAATGTTATTTCTTCACAAATTTTCTATACAGACATGGCAAGTTATTTACATTTTTCATAGCTATGTGAAAAGGCTGAACTGAATCACAAGCATGCTGAAAATCCATGGGTGGTTTGACTTCAGCCTGGTTTAATAAACTCAGTATTTTTGAGGCTCATGAAGGATTAATGAATGTGAAATGAAAATGGTTGTGCTGGTGGGAAGCCAACAAACTTCTTGACATTCATCTAATTTCTGTTCTGACTTCTCCTATCTTATCTTAACCTATTCTGGTTCATCATGTAGTGGCTGAGTCAAAAAACTGAATTTATGGACTTATCCAAGTTATTTTCTCACCAAGCCAGGAAAAAAAACAAAACAAAACAAAATTTCTAGTATTTCTTCATTGATTTCTGTTTGATATATATCCATTTCCATGTCACTTTTCAAAGCAGAGTAAATCTAAGATCCAAAAGGTGGTCTTTGCATGTGAAGCAATAGAGGCTGAGGTGAGTACTCGTTTTCCTGAGGTCATTATCTAAACTGGTACATGAAGGGAGAGGTTGTGAAATACTGACCACAACTCTTAGATAACATAGGCCAGACCTTGAGACATCCCAAAGATCCCAAAGAACACTGAACTGCACTGCATGTTGAGTGACAAGCCCATACAGGGAGTCTGGTGAACTCACAGTTCTGATCTAACTGGAGTTACTTTAAAAAGTTGAGAGAACTGGACCTACTGCAGTAATTTACATCAACTGGGAAGTTTCTTACAAGGTCATGTAGTGATCGAACAAGGGGGAAGGGCTTCAAACTGACAGTGAGTAGGTTTAGATTGGATATTAGGAAGAAATTCTTGAGTATGATAGTGATGAAGCACTGGCACAGGTTGGTTGGAGAAGCTGTGGTCAAGTCCATGCTGGATGGAGTTCTGAGAAAACCTGCTAGTGGAAGGTGTTCCTGCCCATGGCAGGAGGGTTGGAACAAGATGAATTTTAAAGTCCTTTCCAATGCAAACCATTCCATGGCTCTATGATAATTAACATCATAAACAAATCAAGTAACAACACATACTCTATAAAATTAACTAAAGAATACCATAGGACATGATTGTCTGGCACATCCAGATTCCAAGCTATGGTGATTTTCTTAGCATATGTTCATTTTTAAGTGACTGAGTTGAATGGGTTCCACTGTTCTGGGAAGTTTTTGTTCAATGTAGATACAAAAATAATTTCTTCCCCTTAGGCAAAAATTTACAATAATTCTCTCTTCATTCCTTTCAACTCTACCACACCAACACTCATGAATGAGAGTCAGCACTGGGACTGTTACTGGCTTTGGCATCATGAAAAATTGTGTCTTTAGTAATTTGAATAGTTTGTCCTTAATTATGCAGTGTAAACTGGGTAAAAGTACTGGGTTTGTGAAAGATGATCTGGAATATGATTCAAGGGCAAGAAAAATCTGTGTTACAGATTACAAAAAATTTTGAAAGTGTAACATTCAGACAGCAGAACAACTACATGGAATTAGAGGAGAAAATGTTTTAATACAGTACACATAAAACTGCAAAACCACTGATTTTTACAGTCCAGATGCTCAGCTTGTTGAATTATAAGAGTGTTGGTGACTTTAGCTGAAGATCTGCCTCTCTAAAAAAAGTAATCTCCGACTATAAAACTTTACCTCCTATGATGCAGATTATTCATCTGAAAAGATTCTCTTTGTCTATAAAATTGTCCTTGAGGAAATGTTTCTGGCACTGACATTCAGACTTTATTGCAGACAAGACAGTGTTAAGACAAGGGGGAATGGTTTTAAACTGAAAGAGGAGATATTTAGATTAGACATTAGGAAGAAATTCTTTACTTGGAGCATGATGAGGTCCTGACAGAGGCTGCCCAGGGAAACTGTGGATGCTCCATCCCTGGAAAAAGTTGAACAGAATTGGAGCAACCTGGTCTAATGGTAGGTGTCCCTGCCCATGGCAGGGTGTTGAAATGAGATGGCTTTTAAGGTCCTTTCTGAACCAAACCATTCCATTATTCTAAGAAGTATTATTTCAAATTTTCACAAGTGGAAAGAGACAGAGTTGTTTCAATGCTGAGGAGAAATCAGAAAACATCATAATTTCTTGAAAAAAATATGCTTTAAACCAGACAGATACTACATAACACAGCAATGTAACATTTTGTGCTGCATTCTTTCGATGACTGCGCCGATTAATGAGCTACAACTTTTGAAAAATCAGGAGGAGCAGAGAAGACCAAACATAGAAAGGCAGTGAAAATAGAGATACTCTCTCCCAATTCACTCAGAGCTGACCAATCTACCTCAAGCTGGATCTACCCGGGCTTGTGAGACAATGGGAAATATTGCACTGTTTCCACATCCTTTGCAAATAACCATCACTGTCCATTACTGTCAATATGCAGGTGACAGTATATTGCATTTGTAAATATTGCACAAATGTAATCTGTAGAAATGAAGACAGAGAGTGAGAATATGGCACTATTTGTCAGAAGGAAGCAATTTTACAACTCACACAGTTTAAACAATTATTTTAAATCCCTTCTTGCTATAATTGATGCATAGAATAATGAAAGGGAAAGAGTGAGAGTGTATCTGGGTGTTCTTCATGGATTATTTCCTTTTGCTCACCCTCGCCATAGAAACAAGAAGCAACATGTTCCAGTGACATCTGACTCCTTTGCTATCTTTAAATGCTTCCCCAGATAATACATTATTGTGTTTGTAGCCTCTTCCCTGTGGTTCCCAGAGCGGCTTCAGAAACACTGGTTTGTTGACAAAACAAATGAGCCTGAGACATCATGATGAAGGACACTCTTCCCCAGAGTTTTCATCTAGAAAGGATCACTGCAGTAGTCATAGATGAGCTGTTTTAAGCAGAGGCAGAGGGAAGATAAGAAAGCTGGGCAATTTGATCGGCTATACACAGGGACTCAGAGTCTTATTTGACTGAGAAATATCTGATTGACCTTGAACCTGAAACAACTTGTCGGGGGATCTGTTGCTTCAATTGCTCCCTGTCAGCTCCTCAGACAGCTGTTTCTTCCTTTCAGATTTCATCTTAAAAAAACCCCAAGGCTGATGGGAGTGTGATAGCACTGGGACAGGGCAAAGAGGACTGCATCTCTGGGAAAGAGGAGAGTGTGTTTACTGTATTTTCATCGATTTTTTTGCATTTCCCTTTATGCAAAATCTAGTGACACCTAATGAATCAAAAGTTATGCAAAACCTGAGAAGGAGGTTAAAAAATTCTCAAAAGTGTTGTTGCAAAAGGTGATCAGGCCTAAAGTGCATGGATTTAATGAGTAAGCAATTAATATAAAGATGTTTATGATTACGGACCAATGCGAAAAACTAGATACAGGCTCAGTTAACTTTGAGACAGAATCTGAGGAGGTATTCACAATATACAATACATTACTGGGAGAATTGTCTTGTTTTTCATGAGAATTTTACTAAATTATATATGCATATGGCTGCTGAATTTCATCCCTGCCAAAGTAAGAATATTAATATAACACTCCCTGTGATCTGAGTAGCACACTCTTTTTAACACTCTTTAACCCTTTTTACTCTGGCCCAAGATTTTTAATATGAGAAGCTCCAAAATTTCCAAGATGGTCTCTTCCACTGCTTTTTTATCTTTACTGATACAGGTTTCCTTAACTGATTTTAACTTCTTGATGAAGTTATATTTGACCTACATCTCAGGAATATCAGAAACAGATTATTTACTCCTTGTCTGAGGAAGACTGAGGAAGAATGTGTAGACCACTATCAGCAGCAGCCCCAGGCTATCTTCGCTAGACTAAACAGCCTGAATCCATTCAATTTTTCTGCTTAGCTCACTTTTCAAGGTCTCTTCTGACCTCACTTCATACTTATCTTTTCTGAATACCCACATAACACTTTTCTTGAAGTAATATATTCAAAACTGCTTAAGAGTCTGGAGATAATAGAAGACATCCTATCACTATCAGTATTTTTAAATTTTGGTCATTACTAGGTAATCAACAAAAGAGCTGATTAATCTGACTCAGAGAGGTTACTTTACTTTGCCCCAAACCTAAGGAAGATACAAAATAGCAAGTATTCCTGTCAAAAGTAGGAACTGGTTTAACTAGTCATAACTCCCAGTTAATAACATCATTACTGTGACGTGTTCTTGTCTTAGGTTCATATATCATAAAAAAAAACATGGTCATGTACTCTTTCTTAATAGGTTAGATTGTGGAGGCAGTTAAGACAATATTATCTCTGAAATGTGAGGAAGGGACTGCACCTCCTCTGATGTTATGAAAAGTAGTTTTAAGGAGAGACTGTGCGAGCAGTGAAAAAATAAGAAAAATTCTTTTTACATCTTAAAGAAGGTCAAGAGATTTCCTTTGGCACTTCTAGTCACCTGTGTCCAGACATGATGGTTCATGTTTTCCTTTGGAAAAGTCGACTGGTCAGAGATGTCCTATAACAGACAATTAATGAGCCACAAGTTTAAAGTTGTCTGATGGATTTTCAACCACTTTAAAAAGTATAGAAAGAAGATTAAAAAACCCACCATTCTTATCCTATTCTGTTTTAGTCTGGAAGCCAATGTGGTACCAGAAAAAAACCCTGCATTTGAAGAGCATTCTTTCTCTTAAGAAGCTTTTTCTGAGAACTTTAACAGATTATTAAGTTGGTCATAGAGTAGTGTGACCACTATTTCACCACTGCATGCAACTTATATACGAAATAAACAACCTGAGCTTTGCATTTCTAAAAACTACCTTTTCCAGAGCAGGGCTTTTCTGTACCAGTAAACCAGTGGAGTGAAAACTGGTCCAGACATGGAAGTGAGCATCACAGCTGCAGTTACATGTAAGTTATGCAAGTCAAACCTTCCACTACAAGCCTGTGATCTTTCGAAGGTGTAATTGCACTGCAACTTTGCACTTTGCCTCTGAAAGCCATAGAGATAGGCTTCCAGGAAAGGTCTGCTGAGGATTTCTGTGTGCGAATTAAAGCAGAGAAGTTATACAAAGGGACCTAGAGACTTTGGAAATATGAGCAGGAAACAGTGAAATGAGATTCAGTCTGGAACAGTGGAAAAAAGCCATCATCTAATGCCTCTGGAGAGGGGTGTGTAAAGAGGTAATCTGAAACAGGCATTTGGTGAATGGAAGATGTGATATTTAGGTTGCAATAACAGTGAAGGAAACCTGTAGGGTGACAATGAGCCATTTTTCTGCTTGTAAAAGACAGACAAAGGGAGCAACAGAGTGTGAATGTGCTTTTGGGGAGTCCTACAAAGGAGCATGTCATCATACCTCAGAGAGGAGGCACAAGTAGTGTCACTCAGCCATGCTGGAATGATAATGATCCAAATACATTGTTACAATAAAAATAATAAAGGGAAATGATTGTTTTCAGCAAAAAACCCCATGATTGAAAGCCAGAAAGCGAGTGGGGGAGACGTGTCAGTGAGGCAATCAAGAAGCAAGAGGGAGAATGATAATTGCTTGCACAGTATGGAAAGCTGTTGGTACTGTGAAGGAAGGAGAATTATTAAGGATGGTCTAGGGGGGCTAGGCAGGAAAAATAGAAGAAACTAAGCAGAAAAAAAAATCAGGCTGAATTAAGCAATTAACAGTTCTTAATAGAGAAGACTATTAGACGAAAAAATGTTCTCCTAAGAGACACAGCTGTAAGCTCTTCAGTGCAGGCACCATGACTGCTTATATGTTTGCACTGCACCCAGCACAGTTGGGATTCTGATCCTTATTTGATCCTGTGGGTTCTGCTGCAATAGAAATAACAAACAGCAATAATTACATACTGTGGTACAGCCATGGGGGATAGTGCTAAGGCTGAGTTCTCCTCTTAACTACACTCTGCTGAGGTCAATGGGATTGTTTGGATAGAGGCTGGTGGTGTTAACGGAACAATTAGCCTGGTTCATCTGTAAAAATAGAATATTCGTGGTTTCTGCTCCCAAATCTCCCTATTATTACTTGTTGTAGGGCCATGAAGGCTGAACATTGTCCAGTTACACAAGAGGGAATGTTTCATGCCTGAAGAACTCATATAGTAGAGTGCACTGGTAGATGTGTAGAGCCAGGGACTGGAAAGTCAGAAAATTTTTCTTCAGAGTAATGCAATTTTCTAGAAAATGCAAAATACAAATCTTCTCCTTCAGGACTGATACAGCTTTTCTTCCTTGTCACTTACATTACAAGTGAGGCCTTGCTGAGTGTTTGTTTCTTTCTCCGATGGACAGGAGAGAATTTAGGGAGCAGATTCTGAGATAAGCCCTTAAGATCCTGCAGAAAGAAGGACACTAGGAAACATGCAGACATGACACCATCACAGTTCTGCAGCTTGGAAGAAGTGGATTGGACAAATTTTTGTGGTAGGTTATATGTAGATGGCAATCTTCACTGACAACAACATGGTACTTTTTGTCTAAAGTGCTGCCTTGAATTTATCTGACAGCATTATTATTATTATTATTATTATTATTATTATTATTATTATTATTACTACTACTACTGTTGTAATGGCTGAAAGCTAGGAAGAACTGGGACTTGTCAGAAAACTGAGCAATTGATGAAAACGCAATTGATGACAGCAGTTCAGTTCCAATAATTTCCTGTCTTACTTTGCATTAAGGCATCAGTACTGGGATGTACTTTAGCAAAATGACTGAAATAAATGATGCATTTTCAGACAGCTTTATCCCTGACTCTTGTGCATCTGAGAAAGACCCAGCAGTGGGTTTGGGAGAAGAAGTGAAAAGCAAGTCAGGAACTACCATTATGAAATGCCAAAAGTCAATTTGAATGTCAACAGCAAAGGCAGGGGATGAAAGCTTTAAAGAGCTGCAGTTTGAGAAAATGAGGGCACTACATTGTGTATCCCTGACCAACTGCTCGTGTTCCAAGCTGTAGAAGAATGTCACATTTAGATGTTGGGTTTTTTTTCATTTCACATTGATTTTTGTTATTTTAGACCACAGGATTCCCCAAGTTTCTTGCAGATGCTATATCAGTCAGAAGGAAAGGTTCCCCAAAATGATGAAGTCTGTGAACATCCAAATTTAATTGAGTAAGTTTTGACATTTGGAGGAAAAAAACCTGCACCCTGTCATTATTTGGGGAGAAAGTCCTGCTGCAATATAGTATTGTATAATACACTTTTAAAATTTGTTTTAAGGGGGAATTAGTGTAAAAATAAGAAAGGAGAATTGTTACCTTACTTTTTGAGGCTGTGAAAGTGCAGAGATAAAGTAACTTGAGTAGATTAGGTGAGCCATAGGACACTGATACCACTAGATCTTGATGTTTTTGATAAATCACCAGAAAGAAAAGAAGAACATAATAGCAAGAAATGACACTGGAGCTGATTGATGAAACCAGCAAAGTTCTCTGCATTGTATTTAACTTAACTAACGTGATACTGGAGAGATGTAACGTACTTACTGACCTTCCTTTAGAGGAGGCAAATGCATACAGATCATTGCTTAAACACATTGATGTTGAAACCAAGACCAAGGTGATCATCTTTGTTCCTGACTGGGAGATAATGGTCTGAGTCCTTGATTTCCAAACCAGATGACACATGACCATAAATCTGTTTATCTGTATGTCCCACAGAGACCCCTCTCTTGACATGCTGCAACTCAGTAACTTTCAAGCTCTAATTTCTTTCCTGACACCGGCCCTGTGTTTCTATGATTTCCCCTCACTGCCTGAGCAAAACAGACACTGTTGAGGCATGATTCATCCACATTTGAGATGCCTGTTTTAGGATGGGATGAATCATGCTTGTTTCTTTCCATTGACTATAAAGGGAGACAAGGGTGACTAATCAAGATGTAGATGTCTGTAGTGCAGACATCTAACATTAAGTGAGATGAATGCCACTTTCAGAGCCAGCTCATGTCTGACAGAAATGGTGACAGCCAGCTGGGTCCACCAGAGCTTTGGCTCTGGCACAGCACTACATGAAAGCATATTGCTTCCAAGGCTATTTCAGGACCGTATAGCCCCCTTCTCATGGTGCCCAGAGCCCAAGTTAATTAGCATGGAGGACACAAGCTGGCCCTGTGCATTACCAGGGTATTTCTGTATGTTTCTCTTTAACTAAATAGTTCTGGGGAGTTTGGTACAGAAGCATGACATAGTGACTTAGTTTTAACATCATCTTTGTGCTGAAGCATAGCATTGACCTTGCTGTGCATGAGCTGGCTCCATGAAAAGCTTCTTGTGGGTATCTTCTTTCCGTGTTTTAAAGCAGCAGTGATGCTCTCTGCATTTACATAGCAAAATGTCTGGGTAGTCAGGCTTGCTTCTTGAATCTGCAGAAAACTGATGAAACTGGGTTTTGTGGCAACCAGCAGAGGTCTGTAGGCATTAATAATTTTAAAGCCTGTTTTCTAGGTTGTTTATATTAAGACAGATGTTATTATTTGAAGTACCTGTCTGAATAGGCTCAATAATCCATTTTTATAATGATCTCATTTCATATGAAGAAATGCAATGGGTAATTCAGCTGGCCACAAAGAGCATAATACCTTCTATATGGAACATAAGAAAACTTACAATAGACTCTTTGAGTCTGTAATAAATGCTGAGATTATGCCATGACTAAGCAATAATCACATCTGATCTCTTCTCAGACTCCACAGACTTGCTAGATGGACTAAGGGCTTACAAAACATGATGGAAGTGATCACAGCCTAGCTTTCTGAATTGTATAATTACTGGGATACTTATTTTTCCATTTTACCTGCACATCACTTAGCACTGAAACTGAGCACTTGAGCGCTCAGAGATGCCAAAGCATCACTGAATTGTCTAAAAGCAAATACAACTTCTGTTTTCAGAGAACTTTAGCCAGCTTCTGAAATTCTCTCTGCCATGACACCTCATCTCGATCAAGCTTTTGAGGGAACTGTAAAAGCCACAGACAAAATTTACAAGAGAAAACCCCCCAAAACCCCCAGAAAACAAACATTACAAAACAATTTTAATTCATAGGAAATGTATACCCCTAATCTCAGCAATCATAAATATCCTTTTTTAACAATCACTCTGTAGAGGTTGTTTTCCTCTGTAATTTTGAACAGTTATTGCTCAAAAAAATAACTTGCCCAAGATTGAACACTGAATTTTGAATAGGTGATAGAACTAATATATTCCCTTTGTACTTAGTTCTGAAAAATGTTGTTAACTGTACTTTACTGCAGTTAAGAAATATTAAAAAAATCATGAGTAAGTCTCATGCTGAAAACCCAGACCTCTAAAGTATTATTTTCTTAGATATTTAACTACTAAGCAATCTTGGAAAGACTTGCTTTTCCAAGCTGCATCTTTTCTGCTCAATTCCTTATTTGTTAAGTTTGTGAAGAAAGCATGGGTCAAATTATGCTTTCAATAAAAACATGTAAATAAGATATTTTATTTCTACAGAGAAGTCTGTCTTAATTTGAACACATTTTTTCACCAAAGGCAACATTTTAAAATAAAACATACACAGAATAAATGTGTTGTTACATAGAGTTAAGGCTGAGCATGGGGGAAGATGAATGATTGCTAGTGTAGGATGAGGGGAAGAACTGAAAGATCAACAAGGAAAGCAGAATAGTAATTGATGGAAGCAATGACTAAGTCAGTTCTATTCCTAGCAAGAGAGGTAGAGGGAAAAACAGACACATTTAGGAGATATTAAATAGACATAAGTGACAGGATTTGGAGTCTGAATGCGGAGTTCTTCCGTAAGAACAAACTGGCTTTTGAATTAAGCCATCCATCAGTGTGGTGTCTTCAAAAGGAAATGAAGCAAAAGCTGCTTCATATGCATCTTCCCACTAACAAAATTATAGATCATTACAACTCAGGAAACAGATCTTCTGCTGACAGATCAGTTGTGAGGAGAGTTTTCAATAGCACTGACTATGGTCAAGGAAGGAATTAAAACATATACTCAAGTTCATCCATCCATCAGAGAAACAGAAATAAATAACCTCAGAGTGATAGTAACTTAGCAGCTCCAAAGTTTTAATGTATTAATTCTTGCCATCACACTGTTGAAAGTGCTATCCATTATCCCCCATTTACAGGAGGGAGCTTAAACACATTTAGAGTAGGTTTCTAATTCCCACAGAGGATCTGGGGCTGTAGATCTGGTCACTGCAGTGAAGCACAGTGCACAGAGACGTGAATCTCTGCCAGCTCAGCCTGCTTTTGAGCAGGGCTCATTAGCATGGGCACAGCAACATCCTAATGCTGTGAGGATGCTGCCAGCCCTGAAAGACAGCTCCTGTGTCCTGCAGCATTGTGGGCTTATTGTCCTCATGGGCAAATCAGATCAGAATAGTTTGAGCTTGGAGAGCAATATGATCCGTAGGATAGATTTAAATGTCTTTGCAGTGGTCACCCATCAGTTCCTCAGAATACAGCACGACTGAATCCAGCTATATGAATCCAACACTATTATCCTAATGGATGGACTGCTTCTCTCTAAGGAGATGGATAGACAGGGCCTTTGGCTTTATCTGGTTTATCTATATATTTGCTTAGGCATAGGCATGTTCTCAGGGGCTTCCTAGAACTGGGACTGAGACATAAAATACCCTGCGTTAGAAGGCACCCACATGGATCTCCAAGTTGTTACTTCAGTTAGGGATTCTTGGCAAACTGAACAAAAATAATTGCTGAATTTCTAGGCAAACAGCAATTTCAATGACACTAAAAAAATAAAAAAGTGACAACCCTACATTTTGTGTTCTCTTTTCTTTAAAACTTGTGAATAACTCTAGGCACAAACTCTAGGAGACCATTTCAGCTAACAACAACACATTAGACAGGAGTCAAACTTCACATTGTAGCCCTTAGTAATCAACAACTGACTCGAGCATTAATGATCTAACTTTTCCATTAGGTAGCAGCCAATAGATTGCTCCACTCTTATATTGTCTCTGTGTTCCAATGTCCTAGTTTTCTCCAACTACTAATTTAAAATGCTTTTCACTGTTGCAAAGAGTGTAGTTAACTGCTAAAGAACAATTTTATTGCCCTAAAACAGTCATATATTTGCATTCATTACCATGAGTCTTAAAACCTATTACTGATATAAAAGAGAGGATAACAACATGAAGGGTTTGAAGGGCAGTAGATAATAGACTGGAAAGGGCTCTGAAATGCCTGAAGTATCAGACATAAAATAGCAATGATAAACAAGTTCATTATTTGTTAGTGATGGTTATGCTGGAAGGAACATTTTAAATATAATTTTTCTCCTTTTTAAAGTTTTATGGAGAATGTATTTCAGTCCTAAACTGGGCATAAATTAAACATGTTTTACCCGGCTGTTCTGTTAAGGAATAGCAAGAACTAATGAGCTGTATAGTTGC
The DNA here is from genome assembly GCA_013396755.1 of Sclerurus mexicanus. NCBI lineage: Eukaryota > Metazoa > Chordata > Aves > Passeriformes > Furnariidae > Sclerurus > Sclerurus mexicanus. The sequence goes on along the minus strand of VWZF01003471.1, from coordinate 238,152 downwards.
AAAGCTGTTAAGGCAGTGTGAAAGGACTCTATAGGGCAATCTATGAAGTATAAAAAAGAGAAAAGTCCCCTCTCCACAGTCATTTACTCTTTCTCAGACATTTGGGTTGAGCTCAGCTCTATACCACCTTGAGCTATATGTGATCAGCAAATACAATCCTGTCTTGTCTGTTTGCCAGCCATAAAGGAAAAATACAACTGTAAAATGAAGAGACATTCCTTAACCAAAAAGTAAACTTCAGTCCTTCAGTTTGACAGCTTATAGATCAGTTTTCAGGATCTGATGTTTTGAGTCCTGACCAGCTATTACTCGTGGAGGTTTTGCTTGAAGGCAGAGATTGGCTGCCCAGCTTCTTCAGAACTGAAGCCAATGGGGGTATCTGGCCTGTTGTGAAGCCTGTATCTAAAGAGAGTATTTACTATGGAGAACCTTGACATATATTGATGGGTTTGAGATCATGTTTGATAGTCAGACACAGATTTCTCTTCCTTGTCTGGAAATTTTCTTCCACAAATATTGGCTCATTTATACTTTTTTAGCATTAACCTCCCATGAAATCTTGGTATTTCCACACAAACTATTTCAAAGATAAGAGACAACACAAAGAGCAGTTTGTAGAAGCTTGCAGTACAAAACAGACATCTTCATTGCTTTCTTTACTGATCCCAGTGTGAACAGCTGAATTATTGAATTATGCTTGTTTTATTCTCTCTAACAGTTGAGATTGAACAGTTGTTTAAGCAATTTCCTTAAACTATTGCACAGTATTGCTTCTCAAATGGTTGCAGATTCAAAATCAATAACTCATCCAATCCTTACATTTTTCTAGGTTTTGAAACTATAAATACTCAATAAACCCTAACCTTTCATCTCACTGTAGGAAGAGTTTGAAAATGCAAGTTTACCACAGCACCTCTTTTTTGAAAGATGCTCTGCAGAGATGGACACAGGATGTTTGAATGCCTCACCTTGAGAATTAGAGACCAAGAGTTTTAGCATTAGAAATCTAAATTGAATGGGAATTATGAGGGGATGGCAATGATATACTCCACTTCTATTCCCATCCTGGAACATGAAGAACAAACTCTGTGTGTGTGTTTTTCATAAACTGTCAAAATTTACATGATACCCAATACATTTTGTACAATAGGATCCAGACTGCCTATAACTTTTAGGTAGGTACCACTGCTGCATTTTTTGTTCATCATTACCATAATTCATATTAATATTGTTGCAATTGTTGTTGTTGTTAAAATATCCTCATCCCCAAACAAAGCTCTATCAGCATAAAAACCTTATCAGGAAAGAATGAATAAGTGCTTAGTTGGTGCCTGACCTAAATTTTAGACTCCCTTTATAGCTGATGAAGAGAAATTCACCTGGTCTGTTTTGTAAATCAACTTTAGAATAAGATGAATCTGTCCCTAAGATGAATCTGCCCACTACAGATATTTCTGCTGGATGACACCCGTAAGTTATAGGTGATGGTCTGCTCCCAAAGCAAACTCAGACATCCTTTTTTTAAAGTCCCTCTTACCCCACAACACATCCAAGAATTAGAATCAGAATGCAGAAACCTGTTCTGCTGTGGTTTTGATTTCATAAACTACATCACATACATTATTAGGTTGTCACAGAACAGTGAACAGCCCTGTAAATTTGTAGTTCTATGACCATCAACAAGGAAAGTTATGAAGGGCTTTCCTATTCCTTTAAAAAAGTAGTCAGACAGGGAAGGTGATGAAAACAGAAGATAGGAAGAAAAAGAAGAGAAAAAAGAAGGAAAAAAGAAAAGGAAAAAAGAAAAAGAAAAAGGAAAAAAAGAAAGAAAAAAAAAAAAAAAAGGAAGAGAAACATCCTGAGGAAGAAGAGAGACAAAGAAAAGAAAAGTTAAGGAGGAAAAAGTAAAAGAAATTACTATGTTGAGTTTCCTGGGTAGATTTTATTTGGCTGTGCTAGAGCCTCCGCACTAACCAATATACACTATATTTTGGAGGCCTGTGGGGTTGCTTTGTCTTTGTAGACGTGTCAAGACTGTTTTTAAAAATCATCGACAGAACAAAAGAAAACTAATTAGATACAGGTGGAGTAGGGGAAAAAAAATTACCATCCAAAGCTTCCATAAAGGTTAGTCAGGGTTTGTATTACTGTAGTGTTGCAGTCAGTACTGCATTTCAATTTTCTCCAGACCTAGAACTGATTTATTTTCTTTTTTTTTTTAAACAAAATATTAATTTTGTTATTGCATAAGGTGAAAGAAGGAGCAGCTTTAAATGACATGTATGAAACACCACAGTTGTGACAGGAGTAGAGATTACCTCAGATAAATCCTCAGCTGATCTGATTGTGTTAATCAATTTCGCTGTAGTAATGATCGGGTTCAAATCATTATCCAACTCCTTCAAAAGGACAAAGTATAAGATTCAAACATTCCTAAGAAATCAGCCAGACTCTCAAGACAGGGTACCAGGGGCTAAAACCTGTGGTATGTGGTCATGCTGTATAATGTGGCAGGACTGAGGCTAACACAGTCATAGATGGATCACCCAGTCTACAAATGGTGATTCCTCATAAATCATTATGAAAAATAGACTGACTGTGCCAGTTCATAAATTCAAGGCAAGTGTCTATTTCCATAAGGCCTGAGCAGACAGGCAGTGTTTGGGATGCAAACATGCCACCACCACATGCAGTAGTTAATGTGTTAGCATTTTAACAAATTGAGCCACTTCACTGGCCTATTTATCAGTTCAAGCTATTTAGAAATGTTGGTACCATATGTTGTCCATTGAAATGAATGCTAAACACTGCATTTATAAATGGTAATTTATGACTCATAAACGTCTCAGCTATTAGAGTCTTTCTGCCACTGTGAATGGAATTGATAGCAGTTTCTGTACTTCATGTTTTGTTTTTTTTTCACTCCCCTCATTTCAGGGATATTGTTGATATTAAAGCTTTAGTGCCTCATAGAGGATGTTATTTAAAAGACTGTGTGTTTCAGAGAGGTTATTTTTGTGTGCTATCCACCCTGTAAATGAATTTCAGCTCTGAGTAAACTTTTAGGACTAAATATTTCAAAAGGTCCTCTAGAGTATGCAAAATGATCAGTTTTCAGTTATAATAAACCTGATTTTAAAAACAAGTAAGGCTTGTTTCACCTTTGCTGCAAAGACTTTTCCCAATCTATATTTACCTCTGTATGGAGTAGATGATCCTGGAGTTACATCCTGTTAAATCCTTTCCATGACAAAATACAAATGCTCAAGAAGATTTGCTGTTCCTTAGCTTTGGAATCAATATTTGGTAAAATTCCTGGCTGGATCATTTTTAAATATACTGTATAAAAATGTTGTCTATGTACTTTACTGTGAATGCTACTTCTTAAAGAGCCTCATAGATGGTTTGTTGAAAACTGAATTTATCAGAAAGCATCATTTTTACCAACTAGGTTGATTGCAAGTTCCAAGGCACTTTTAAGGCTAAATTTTCAGACAGCCTTTGGAGTACCACTCCGAAGTGGAAATAATTTGTAAGTTTTACATCCAGATATTTGCCGAACATAAATTTCCATATGGAGAAGACCTTGACAGGTTGGTTCATTCAGCTTCACTCAGACAAATCTTTACATGGTGTGAATTCTGCCTCCAACCTAACAATAACTGTGCAAAGCATCCAACTAACATTTTGGTGTAGGAACATTATTTACATCTTGATATTAGAAGTGCTTTGGGGGTATTATCTATGTAAAATCTTCTAAAGAGGTATTCATGTACATCTTCATTTCCTATTAAGCTGGCTACTAGATAGGCTTGGTTACAGTGTATAACAAGAGTTTTGACATTTTTTGTCCTTTTATAGTATGGCCTGTGTGACTACAGACAAGTAAGTTATTTGGTCCACCATATTTTTTTTCCACCATATTCTGTAGAATGGAGATTGTTCTGTTAGTTCTTCACAGAGGGGTTGTGAAGAAAAAAATCTGTACTAGAGAGTGACATACTCAAATGCTATGACTATGATGCTCTAGGGAAAAGATGGACAGAAAATCATTACGCATAAATTGATTAGCATTTTAGGTCAGATATTCATCTCCGTGAGAACCTATTTCTCATCTTAAGGATTTGATAATATTGCCTCAAAAATGCATACTTCAGGATTTTGAAAGCTCTTTCCATGTCAAGAATAATACCTTCAAGTAGCTTCTGTTATAAAAAAGAAAATAAAAAGATCAGATCTGCTATTTGGGGTTGCAAGTGCAGAGGATGTTGAAAAACAGGCTTCATTAAACACAGGATGCGTGGAACAGGTAATACAAAATGCAGTTACTAAATAGATTTGTTATCAATGGCAATAATACTGAGAAGTCATATTACAACAATTACAAGGAAATGTCTTTGAAACATCTTCTATAAATATTAATTCAATCCAAAAGTTTGACCTCTGAAAACCACTAAATATTTTATCAGTGGAATGCAAAGAAACAAAATTACTTGCTCAGCCCTCTGACTTTCGAATGGCAAAATCCAGAGCAGAATGCAAGGCTGGAGCTCTCTCTTGCCCAATTTTAACAAGCATTTTGGGATATGATATGCAGAACTTCTGGCTTATACTGTGAGTGTTACGGCTTTTACAACTGACATGGAGTCCTGCATGGTCAGCAGATGAGTGAGAGTGTTGAAGGAGATTGAATTGGTATCATGCAGTTTTATTTACTCTTTTTAAGTGTCACTAATTGTGCTGTGAAAATGCCAGTTTGGGGTTGTTTCTTCAGTTTTTCAGGAAACCTTTGTATCTCTTCCCACCCCTGGTACAAAAGTAAATAGCTTTTCTGAATTCCAACAAAAAAAAGCAAAATGTTGTGATTCCCAGTGAAATTATTCCTTTAGAGTCTATGTTTTATTTATTTTTTATTCAAAACAGCATCTGTTTGTTTGTTTGTTTTAATGCTCATGAAGTGCCAAAACAATTCATCTATTTATTTTGCAAAGGCTAAATTAAATTCAGACTTGAGAGCTTGACTTTCAGAAGTGCAGGTCACTTACTGCTCTGGCTAAAGTTAAAATCACATACATGAACTCAACACCTCTGACTCATGAAAATGTTACTTAGAAATGTTTGACTTTCCTTTAATATATACATTAAAATATTTGCATCCAGGGGTTGAAAGAAAAAAAGGTACATTTTAGAGAACCAGTTAGAAGTCTGGTCTGCTCTGTATTGCCAAATTTGAACATTAATCCTTTACAGGAAGTGTCATTTTCATTCAAAATCAATAAAAATTAAAACCAACAGATGGCAGATGTTAAAGAATGTTTTCTGGCAAAGGAACTTTTTTTAGTGAATAGAAAATTTGGAGACCTTATTTATTTTACTTCTAACTTGGACCTGCTCTCAGAGAACTTCTACTGCCACTGTCTTTTCTGTGGTCCTTTCCAAATCTGAGCTACTCCTGAGTGTGAGGGCAAAAGATCAATATTGTAATTGAAACAGGGCATAATACTGTAGCATAGTAATGTCAATCCAATTCAGGATTTTTTTTTATGCTCAACACTTGATGTTCATTCTTACAGTGCTAATGTCACATTAAAGAAATACAGAGAGTATATTAGATATTAGATTTGCAAAGTGAAGTTGTTTCATTCTGAGCAAAGTGACAAGGTATTGAGCACACACAATTTCAGTATTCTACACTGACTTCTGATGTCTAATAAAGTCAGTGGGGAGAAATAGGTGTTTGAAAAGAATGATTTATTTAATTGATTTTTAGTGTCATGAGATGAAGAGGTGAACTGCACCCTCGTCTGACTGTTCCTAGACTGGAAGTAAAGGGAGCCTAAGGTGACTAACATATATACATGATCTGGATGTTTTTATTGTTTTATAAGTTAAATTCCAGAAAGAAAGGTAATGTTTTACATTTTTGAGGCAGCCAGAAGTAACAGAAATGTCTAGGGGAGCATTGAAAAAAAGAGACTTTCTTTAGAATTATAAAAATCCATGAAAGCTGAATGGCTGAATCACAAAAATGTTTGGGTTGGAAGGGACCTTAAAGACCATCTACTTTCAAACTCCTGACATGGACAAGGACACCTTCCACCAGATCAGGTGCTTCAAGCCCCTTCCAACTTGGTCTTAAACGCTTTCAGGAGTGGGGCATCCACAACCTTTCTAGTCAACCTGTTCCAGTGCCTTACCATCCTCACATTAAAGAATCTGCCCTTAAAAAATTATTAGAAAAGCAAATAAATAAATAGATAACAATGAAATAGAAGATAAATGACATGACTGGAATACAAGTATCAATGAGTTTTCCTTAAAATATGCTCCTCAAAAAATTATCTCACTATTTTATAGATAGGTATAAGCTTCAGGGCATCTGTTTTGGTAGAACTATCCACTAGACTGTCTGTGGAAATAGTACAGTCTGCTCAGAAAAGAAGGAGCCCACTCAAACCTGTACTGTAACATTTTCCAGAATTCTATTGCCAACTCCACAGGGAAGATCTGCATTGCTGACAAATTTTAGAGTATACACACAGGCTTCTAAATATAGATTTATAAGTTTAATTTTAGAGATTTTTTTTCATCTCGTGTTTTGAATCCTGGCAGTATGATGATACTGACTTTGTTTCCACAACCAACAGAATGAATTATTTTTTTATCATTTATATAAAGAATTGATTACAGTGTGATCTGTAAATATTTTCTGTTATTCATGCTAATTTCCCCATGTGATTATTTACTATAGAAGTTTTATTAAATGGAAAGAAACCATGGCAGCCAGAAAATGAAAGAGAACACATTGTTATATCTTTTCAAGAGAATATTTCTCATTGTTGTCTGATATTGAAATAACTGAAATTATCAATTTTCAAAACCTGCAGCTGTGTTTCAAAGTGGCACCAAATCTCAAAAGCATGAAGGCAAAGATCCCACATCAGCTAGTTTGTATCTGAGGCAAATACTGGCCTTCCAGAAGCTTACTGTACTCTCTTTGAAGCACCTCTTGTCAGTCATGTGAATAGTCACTCTAGTCCTTCTGGCCATTGTTACCCACAATCCCTGGAAACCAGAAACCCCGGGATGGGCTACAAGACCAGGCAAGCTCCTAATGACACTTTCCTCAACGTGTCAAACTCTAGAAAGCTAAAAGCTTCAGTGCCTGGAATTCTTGAGCTAGATATTTGTATTTAATTGACAAATATTTTTTGCAGTTCTTTGTGAAGTGCAATCTCCCCTTGAGCTGGTATCAACTTGTAACACCCCCAGCACCCCTTGCCACCTTAAATGCATGTTGTGCAAAGATTAAATCACTCTTGTTTCTTCAAAGCCCACCCTCTGACAGCCTCCTTTGATACCCATGCTTCTTTCATTAAAAGATACAGTAGAAGTTTTCCCACACTACCTCTTCTATGTCACTCAGCGCTTTACAGACCTGTGTGCTAGTTCTTCCCAACTGATGATCCTGATATGTCTCAGTCACTCTATACATGAAACTCATTCTCCACCTTCCACCTCTCTGACCACTGTTCTGTGACCATCTTTGACTGAGACACTGAAAACAATGAGATTTTGGGGTATGGACCTTATGCTGTTAGTCCAGCACAGCAGTTCCTGGGAATGTTACTAGTCAATTCAAACCATGCCAATCTGTTCCTGACAGCTGACAGGATTTCACTGGAGACATTTTCAGTTTAGGGATAGCTATTTTGCCCCCTGGAAAAGCTTTCCACGGACAAATATGGCCCTGAATTAGAACTGTCTCCCCAAAATTTCAATAATTTAATTTGCTGCTTCAATAGAAAAGCTGAGAAAGAAAACAACCCTTGTAATGCAAAATTGAAATTACCTTGTTAGCTTTATCTCAGTCTCTCCATCACTGGGAGAATGAGAGACTGAACTGTTTCTTTCCATGCACAAGATGTGTGCTCTTTCTTGGGGTTTGAGGCCATCATCAGGTAAACATATTTGTTTTCTCAGGTCTTTTGTTTCTTTCTTGCTTGACTACTTGGCCTCAGCCACAGTAGAGCTTCTCTGTTTATAGTCTTGTTATGGTAGTTTAGTTTGACTGCCAAGTACAACAAGAACCAACAACAGGTCTATCATTGTAAAGTGCCCTGATACTATGACCCTGTACTCCAGCAGGTGATTAAATAGCATACCAATAAATCTAGAGATAAAAGAGTAGTTCATTTTGGCTCTGAAAGTACAGCACTGGAGGAGGTCCCAAAAGCCAATGTTAAAAGCTGGAATGTAGATATAAAATAGAGAGATTTACATGGAAGTGAGTAATTTTACTTATGACTCTTTTGCCTTCTGTATAATTAGAAAGTCCATAAAACCTTGTAGGGCACAAATCATAGATTCAGAGATGCTAGAAGGGACTTCTCAAAGTCTTTAGTTCTAACCATCTCTCAAAGAACAACCAATTAGGTGAGGTTGCCCAGTGCATTGTTCAGTCAAGCTTTGGATATCCCCAACAAAGGAGATTTCACCATCTTTCTGGACAATTTGTTAAGGTGCTTGATCATGCTCATCACCATCTAGATTTGTTTTTTTCCAAACATGTAGCCAAAAATTTCCCATGTTTAACTTGCATCACTCATACTCTGCACCTTCAAGAAGTGTGACTCCACTCTTCCATCAGGTAATTGAAGACAGCAGTAGGATCCAGCTTACTCTTCTCCTAAAGTGGAGCAAATTTCCACCTCCTCCTTGCATCTCCCAAATTCTGTTCCCCCAGTCATCTCTGGCTCACACAGCCCAGGTTGACACTGCTCACTTTCACCACATGGGCACACTGGTGACTCCTACCCAACCTCTTGACCATCATAATTCCCAGCTATTTTTCTGCAAAACTGCATTATATTCACTAGCCCCTCATCCTGACAACTGAACAGATTGAGACAGATTGCTCCTACAAGCAGTTATTTTTCTCCATAAACTCTGGAGGCAATCTAGAGTGATTAAATCAAGTGTGCTTATTGACACTGAAAATGCCTAAACCCAGGTAAGAGGTGTGTATCCATAGACTCTTCAAAATCCTTGCACTTGGCTGATGAAAAGTATGATCCTCTGGAAGAGGTGTTAATATTGTTAGGTTAGAATTATGGAGAGATATCATAGAGGGATGTCACGGAGCAAAAAGACAGAAAAACATAAGAAAAGATTGCCCTCTTTCTTGAGCTCTTGCTTAGATTTATCTATGAAGGTTAAATTGGTTCCTAGGAACTTAATGCAGGAATAATAAGATTCCAAGAAGAATAGATTATCTTGCCTGCTGTTTGGCCATTTCATGCTAGGCTTGTAAATAAAGCAAATTACACTTAAAATGCTCCTAAATTCCTTACCACTTATTTTTTTCTTATTCCTCTTAGGAAACAAACTTACTTAGGTGACACTGACATAAAACTAAACAGTGAAATAAGGAGATTTACTGAAACAATATTTTAATTTTCTTTTAACTTCAGTTTCCTCTCCCCATTTTCCTACATCTATTACAAACTTCCTTCTTTTTTTCTCAGTTCCAGGCTCCAAAACAAAGAGGAGTGCACTGAGGAAAGACAGCCCACTTCCTATTGAAAGCAGCTGGTTTAAGCACAGTCAGAAAATTTGCTATCATAAACATCCACCCAACACTTCTATGAAGCTTATTTTCTTTCATTCAAAATCACTCTATAATTTCACAGTGGTGTAGTGATAATGGCAGAACAATACCCCTTTTAAATATTCAGCAGGTTCCTACCTAGTGAAAACATCTTAAACATCAGTTAAAGCAATAGGCATATATTTTCAGTGAAAGACTTTTCCTCCATCTGTTCAGATGGTGCAGTTTCCAACTAAACTATCACCAGGCTTGGTAGATTAAGGGAAAAAAAAAAAAGAAACATGTATTTAGGAAAAAAATCAGCATCTCCGTGACTTACTGAACTGGGAAACAGATGATTCTTCTTAAAACAGAAAAGCTATGTGGGATGTGTCACCTTTGCAACACAGTGGTCACTTCAGTTTGGATTAAGGCACTTTTTCTTCTTCATGTAGAATGAGAACAGGAGTAACAGAGCTCACCCTTAGTCATGCTGAAATTAAAGACCATGGAAACCTTTACACCACATTGTTAGAGCAGGATGGGTAATAGGAACAGGGGAATGGAAGCATGGTCTTAGAAGGAACTGTAGGTCATTGTCACACGTATGTTTCTATCAGCACTAGAGCCAGTCCTGGAGTGAGGAATGCAGAGTAAACCACCCATTCTAGGACTATGTGGGCCAGTTCAGGTCTGCAAGAACCTGCACCAGTAAACACCCCAGCAGTACCCCAGAAACTCTTCTGGAAGGTGCTTGGTATTAACCAGACAGCTTTTCCATTAGTTCAGGGGACACAGTAGCACCCAGGAAAAGCAAGGGACAACAGTACAAATTCCCAGAACTACAAATCTCACTAAACTCCACACTGATCCAGTAGTTTAGCAGCAACAGAATTTCAGAAGTTGGGACTTCACGCTTTATCAAGGGTATTTGAAGATTTGGTGTTCAAAAGTAATTTAGCTGTCCAAAACTCTTTCTATAATCAGTGGAAAAAAGTAATTCTGGAGAATGTTTTGTCCTTTTTAAGGACAGACATCAAAGATGGGTCAAACATACCCTGCTGGCATATTGAATCTCCTCAGTTGCATAAAACATGTCCAGCCCAGTAATGAGGTCTACTTTGAGCAATCTGGCTTAGTGAAAAATGTCCCTGGCCATGGCAGGAGGAGTGGAACTAGATGTTCCTTAAGGTTCCTTCCTGCTCGAACCATACTATCATTCTGTCAATCTATGACGTAACTGATGTGTGAACACCCAACTGATCTACAGCAGCCAAAAGTTTGGTTCTCCCTGGGCCTGCCTGTGGAGCTCTTCAGAAGGACCTTGACACGTTGGAGAGATGGGCAGAGAAGAAATTCAACAAGGGCAAATGTAGGATCCTGCAGTTGCGGAGGAATAGCCCTGGAAACCAGTCCAGGCTGAGGCTGACCTGCTGGAAAGCAGCTCTGTGGAGAAGGATTGTGGGGGTGTGACGGACAGCACTGTCCCTGAGTCAGAAGTGTGCCCTGGGGGCCAAGAAGGACAGTGGTGCCCTGGGGTGCATTGGAAAGACCAAGTTGAGGGAGGTGATCCTACCCCTCTACTCAGCCCTGGTGAGGTCTCAGCTGCAGTGCCATGCACAGTTCTGGGCTCCTGAGGACAGGAGGGACATGGAGATCCTGGAGCAGGTCCAGTGGAGGGTGACACCAAGGATGAAGGGACTGGAGCACCCCTCTCACAAGGAAAGGCTGAGGGAGCTGATCCTGTCCAACCTCAAGGGGAGATGGCTGAGAGCGGTTTGTCTGTGTCTGCCGGGAGGTCAGAGGATGGACCAAGCTCTGCTTGGGGGTGTCCAGCAATGGGACAAGAGGCGATGAGCAGAAACTGATGCACATGAAATTCCACCTGAACATGAGATAGAACTTCTTTACTTTTTACTTTCACAGTGCAGTGACTGAGCACTGAATAGATTGCCCAGAGAGGGTGTGGAGTCTCCCTCACTGGAGATACTGACGAATCAGCTGGACACAATCCTGTTCCATGTGCTCTGGGATGACCCTGCTTGAGCAAGAAATTAAAGCAAGGTGTCCCACTGTAGTCCCTTCTAGTCTTACCCATTCTGGGCTTCTGTGATTCTCTATTTGTTCAGATTCTGAGAAGAAACATTTTTGTGAGGGATGGATTCCTAAGTCTTTTGAAAAACTGTATGTTTCACCCATGGCTTGAATGACTGGATCACCAAAACCTCCTCAGGAAGGAAGTAGTTGCTTCTTATCCAGAAAAGCAGGGGGAATCCAATCCTTTAGAATTTAACACCTTATGGAGATCTGGACCTTTGCCACAGATTGACTTTAAACTCATATTGTGTGTTCTTCGTATAGATTTTAAGTCACCCACAGAAAATTAGTGAAGGTTTGGGCACGATGCTAATGCTGATTACTCAGTGAAAAGGCATCTTCAGAGCAGTATGAATTAGGTGCACTGATAGAATTACATCCCTTCTGCACCTGAGTTGGTCCACCCAGGGCTGGTGTAGGTACCATCATGTAAATCTCTCTTTTGTTATATGCCTCTAGGAACTTTATCTGATAAAATACATTCTTAATTATGCCCCTGGCTGTCTATGTCTTCGCATCTGAATTTTTTTGATAGCTTGATCCTAATTGCAGGTCTAAAACATAGACACTAATTCAAAATAATACTTGATTCTCAAATCTCCTCTATTTCAAACAACGTTCCTGGATATTTTGCTCTTTGTGACTAACACAATAATGTATTTGTAGGAAAGAAGTTCCAAAACAACTACTTTAACCTTGATTTTTAATTCATGTCACTCTTTTCTGTTCATTTAACCTTTACAATTCATTTTCCTCTTTAAGCCTCTCTTTATCTTTCAGCCATGTCTCATACATTTTAGTTTCCTAACCCTCCCGTTAAACCCCACACCATCCCCCTATCCTGAAGCTCTCAAAGCTGAGCAGATAGCTTTAATTTCACTTTGCATTGCTTCCCTTTTGTAATAAGAAACCACCCACAAACACAGGCAAACTTTTGACTTGATTTAAAGCCAGCTTTCTGATGTATCTCCAGCTTTGCCTTCTGACTTTCTGTCTGTGCAGATGTAAATTATTCAGTGAAGGGTGTTGTAGACATGCCTCCTTTATTAACATCAGTGGGACCTGTGAGGCTGAAGGAAAATCTACCCTCCCCACAGGCATCTCATGTTGGAAATTTACACTTTATGGCTGTGTAGTGGGCTATATATCACCACACTCTTCATAATTGTTATTCATTCTCTAGAAAGGAAAAAATAGGAGAAAAAGAAAAAGGAAAAAAAGGAAAAAAGAGGAAAACTGTGGTGCTCTTTACATTATACAGATCCTTTGTCATATTAAAACAAGTAAACAAACAAAAACCAGAAATCCCTATAAAAATAAATAAAAAAAAATTAAAAAAAGTTTGTTCTGCTAGATTTTACCACTGAGTACTCTCTAAATGTGAAAGGTAAATAAGTGCCAAAATTTGGTGTAATTTCCAATGCTGTAATTAATCACACGTGGTTGCTTACAGCCTGTGTAGTACCTACTAAGTGATTTTGTAAAACATGGTTAGAACACAGATGTGATCCAGCTGGTGCTTTGTACTCTTTCTTAGATTTCACTGCCAGGTGGATTGTTGGTTCCAACATCGACAGCCCACCACCAGTATATCGTGTGATCCACATTGAAGCATTATTTGGCCCATGGGCAGAACAGTATCATCATTGTTGCAAAGCACAGAATAATAAGACAGAGACATATACTAACAGTTTGGGATAGCCAGATTCATCTGATTCATTTTAATGAACAACTAGGCCAGCAAAGCAAACCCAACCATCTGTGCTGCAAAGACACTGAATGCTGGATTTTTTTTCCCCCCTTTATCGTCATATTGCTATATCAGCACATGTGCTAACTTCAAACCTTTCCCATAACACATGTGCTCCAATTGCAATCATTTGGATGCAATTTGGTTTATGCTTCCATTTCCCCCCTGTTGATATGAGTGGGGCAGTCGCTGTTGCTGTTGGAAATGCTTTGACATCTCTGTCTCCATTTCTTAATGGTCTTCTACATGACCTTGTCCAATCAAATCTAACAGATACTGGCACAAGCACTTCTGCCTTGATCTGAAAATACGTGCAATTATGTGGGACTTGTTTATGATTGGCAATTGATGGTGCTTAAAAAATAGGCATAAAGTTCCCAACAAGGTAAACAAACAGGCAGTTGCCCCGGTGCAGGTTGTGCGGGTGCAGGAAAAGGCATTTTACTTGTTCTTTCATTGGATATTAAACTACTCAACTTGAATTAAAGCCAGGTGATCCACATGCAAATACAAGCAAATAAAAAGATTCTGGTCACATAAAAAAAGCCAGCAGCAGCCTGAGAGTTGACAGCTCTTTCAGTCATTATTGCCTGGGTTCATTACAACAATTTAGGCCCTTCATTTATGTTCCTGTTCATCCCAGGCTTCCTTTGCCATTGCAGAGAGGGACAGAGAATGTCACTTCAGCATCACCAGGAAAATGTCCTCCATTCAAGATATGACTCAGCTCCTGGAAACTACCTCTCTTTCTGCCATGGAAAGAGCATGGAGTGATGAAGCTCTCCATCTAGTACCTCACTTAAAACTTTTCTTTCTGCAAGATGTGTTGGGAGGAATTAATATCCAATCCTAAATGTAACCATGAACTTACAGCATTTAAGAGAACCCCAATGAGCAGAGGCTTTGCTTAACGGTATGGACAGAGTGACCTTTGGTGCTAGACATACTGTGGCCACACCAGAGAGTCCTTCTGTCTAATGGAAACCTTTACTAATGAAGCTTGCCTGCTTTAGGAACATAAATGAATATTTCTGCATGGCTTTTCGCACATCTGAGTAGATACATCAGCTCAATTGACATTAACTCAGGGATCTCTCCAATTGCTCTAGGTAGACAGAACCCTATTATTAAAATTACTATTCTGTTAAAATGAGGCACGGAGAACAGTGCTGGATGCACTGATTCATGCTAATTGTGATAGCTCCATTTCTCTCTGCTGAGCCAGAGGCGTTTGGAAGCTGGTATCTATTCCATTTACAAAAAAGAATGTTACACTGCCACTAGGTGAAAGAATACTACAGGTGTTAGATGGGCTGAGTGAATGCAGAACAGTGTCAGTAGCTGAATAATTTTGATTATTAGCTTTTTTCAGTTGAAGGTGTCAGGATGCACAGCCTGCATGCGGGGATTACATGGCAGGGAAAAGAGGAAACCTAGATAATGGGCAAAATGTGGTCATGGTTAAAAATAATGTCAACATTATGTCTTTGTGCTCCTTCTGTGGTGAGAAGATTAGTCCATGACATATTTGCATGGATATGGTAATGCTGTGTGAGAAGTTTAAGGGAACATCCATCATTAAATACATGTTTCCAGAAGTGCCTCTGCACTTATTCCAACAGATATATTTCCGGTCACTTACTAACCTGCTGTCTCAGTGCCTGTCAGATAAAGCAGAGCTGTCTTTTGCATTTGTTGAACACCAATTTTGGTCACACGAAACCTTTTTCTTCCTTTCTTCAAGTTCTTTTACTCTTGTCTGTTTGGAATTTCAACTGACGAGTAATTGGTGCTAGGTTTTGTTTCTACAGCAAAGCATTGGTAAAATTATTGTGCTTAATAGATGTTAAGGTAGAAAGACACTGGAACAGGTTTCTAATCTGTCTTCTCTGTGTTATCAGCCTGGTAAGTTTTATACCTATTCTGTCTCTTACTTCTGGATGCTAATAAAATTTTTCAATAGAGAAAGCTCAAATGAGGCATTTCAAGGCAATCCATTTTTCTCACACCTAGACCTAATGGAAACTTCAGCGATAAACTCCCCACCAATCCCTTTGGAAAAGATTTGTTTGGGTTAGTTGAAAATAGACATCTGAGCAAAAAACTTGAGAATTCTCAAAGAAATCCACAACACATTCTTTCATTGAGAGAATTGAAGGGTTTCATTTCATCACAACCAATTAGAGACATGAAGAGAGATTTTTAAGTCCCCTTAAATACTTTGGAGTGTCTGACACATCTGCATGGGCCTGAGAGA
Organism: Sclerurus mexicanus; assembly: GCA_013396755.1. Lineage (NCBI taxonomy): Eukaryota > Metazoa > Chordata > Aves > Passeriformes > Furnariidae > Sclerurus > Sclerurus mexicanus. The sequence continues at coordinate 222,459 of VWZF01003471.1, read as the reverse complement.
TGCAGCCCAGGAACCACTGGAGATCTGCACCTTTATAAAGTGACAGCTGGAGCCTGGTTGAAAAAGCCTAGAGCATACAAGAGGACAGGACACCCAAGGTTAGGCAGCAAAACCTCACCCAGAGAATCAAAGTTCTTGGTGTCAGAATATCCTTTTATTTATTTTTATTATTTTTCTTATTTTGTGGGGGTTTCTGTATAATGAAACAGATATATAAACAAAAGTACGAACAGTGAAACAGTTCACCACATTTGAGGTCACTGAAAAATTCTGTTCCACCCAAGGGTGTTTTGGGTGTTGAGCAGACAATCCCATCTCTTCCCGCCTTCCAGTATGAAACAGAACCCAATCTTTCATTTAATCTCCCCTCCCTAAGTATTTCCAGTTTATCCAGATATGGATCACCTAATTCCAAAACCAGATATTTAACAAAGAACCCCCGTTAACGAGGATTCACTTCTGCATGGATATAAAGAGAACCCAGATGAAAACCATAGCCAGACTCCTCATATTTAGCCAGCTAAATTGAGGTGAGATCAAAAACACCCTTACAGGCAGTGTTGCCTTCTACTTCTGGATTCCTTGAGGCAGGATTTTCTGAAGGGCATACAAAGTTCAGGGCAAGTGAGAGAGGCTGAGATTGTCATTAATTCTTTGGTTTAGGAGAAAATTGACTAAGACCCTAAACACTGTTTAATGAACTTGTGACAGAAGTGACAAATTCACAGCAGAATAATTCAGTTATTTAGCTGATTATGTGGCTGATAAAAATTAATGAAATATCCCAATAAGGATTTATATAGCTACAATATTATTAAAAGTTTATAACCACTTGCTAATTGGCTTCATTAATGAAAATTAATGTGGCTGCATGCACTTAAGTATTTCACTCCATAATGAGGAAATGGACAGTGATGTGAAATACTACTAATAATTAATACTACTTATATTTTCTAAGACAAATAGCATGTCCAAAGCTTTGCCAAGAGAAAGAAATACAATTATCCAGTCTGTACGTAACATGTGGTGGCAATGAGTTAGCATTCTAGCTAGAGATGTTGAGAATAACCCTTAGTGATACAGATACATCGGGAAGAGATACTGTATCACAGAAAATACAGCAATGACGCTGAGCCTGAGGCAGAAGTTTCTCATACATCTCCCTTTGTCATGTTGGACACAGCATTTGCGTTTGCAAATACAGATCACATTGCGCTGTGTAGTAGAAAAAAAAATTATATACAGGAACGCAGGAAATGCTTTTTTTGGCTGCATGACTGCCAAGGCAAGAGGCATCAGAGGACCTGCAGACCCTGTAAGTAGATTCTATAACAGCAACAAAAGACGAAATCCTGTTAGGTACCGATGCTCCCTGGACAGTGCATGTGGATCTGCTTCATAACAAAAACATGCTTGGTTGAGAAGCACAGATGACAAGAATACACATTCCAGACCTTACCCTTTTCTGAATCTTCTTCACATTCCTCAGTCTTTGGGTTGTACCATAGCATATCATGATTACAGTCTCAAATATGTCTCTGGAACACATTTATTTACCACCATCATATTTTGGTTTTGTTTTTTTATTATATTTTTAGGGAATTAGATGTCTTTTTGTGACATTTATATGAAGTTTTGGTGATTCAAGAAAGCCTTACAAAGTAGATGCCCCAATTTTATTTTCCTTTATTTTTTTCTTATAATATTTCAAATGTCATCTCCATCTTTCTGGGAAGGCCTGATAATAAACAGAATAAATGTTAGTTTCTTATTAGCTGAGTAAGATAAAGAATTAAGAGCAAGGACTAGAGACTGTTCATAGCTGGACATTCAAGAACACAGCCATTCAGTCAGTTTTATTGTTTTTTTTTCTTAAGTCTGATTGATGAATCTGTAATTTATGCCTATAAATTTAAAATTATTGCAAAGCAAATAATGCTTCTACCTACTTTTGTAACATAACATATAGGATACTACCCTATTATGAATTGAGGAGGGCAGTAGCACATTCCTGGTGCCATGTTAAAGCTTTGTCATTTAGCACAAAAAAATTTTCAAGATTCTTTAGATGTAAGAAGGGAAAATAGACTAAATTCCTGCAGGGATGAATTGAACATAGCTTTCCCCATCCTGGAGGGCTGCTATAACCACAGTGTTACTGTTATAAAGACAGTTTCTATCATTACTTTTTCAATCTCACTCTCTGGAGGGAAGCTAGATGAAAGACTTACAAAATGTAACTTGGATTCACTGTATGTACTCCTCTGAAATACAGCCATGAGAACCAGGGCTTTTATTTTGTTCTTATTTATTTTGTTCTGGGCTATGAGTACACCCACAGATTAAATAGCTTTTATCAATTATGTCTTGGGGTGACATAATGAGAATTAATTGCTATTTCTAAATTACTGTGTGATCTTTGGTACTAATTCCACTGAATATGTGAGGTCTTTTATTGATGTAACTTGTTTGACCATTTTCAGGCATTACATAGAGTAAACTGGAATTTAACTCCCATGGGAGTTAATTTGCCTTTTCACTATTCAATGTACACTGCCTTCAGAAAAATATCTAACCAGACACCAATTTTTCACATGATTTATGTTTTTAAAATTGATTGAGAATTTATGCATAGAATTGCTCAAGTTTCCTTACAAGCTGGAGGCATTACAGCAAAAATTGTCCTAGTGAAACTTTGCATTTTTCATTGTCTGTTCACTATTTCTTTTTTTACACTTAAAGCTCTTTTAAAGAGCAAATTTAAAGTATAGTTATAGAGATGTACAACACCTTTTACCTTGTCCTAATTTTATATAAGTAAATTAGTGCAACAAAAGGAATTAGTTTACCTTGACTGCTGTGTGCCAGCAAAGGACTAATTTTTTCTATCTGTCTTTTTCTGCCCTTGTGTTCTAAGTTTTGTCCTTCTTCATGATGACTCACCATGGTAGAATGTTTTCCCAAGGGATGTTTGTCTACTAGGTACAAGATTTTATTTTAGATCTCGGTTAGAAGGTCACCTTTTGTCTGTTTATTTTGCTTTGGAGAGGTATATTCATCTTTGTGTTCAAAAGCCCTTTCCAGCATCCATCCCATTGTCCACCTTGCCAAAATAAGCTGACTTGAAATATAGTATTAATCGTACTTTTGAACATCTAACTTGTAGATGTTTCCTTGTGGGCTCTTATTATAGGAATTTTGGGGGGCTTTTTGTTTGGTTTTTGTTTGTTTCTTTGTTTTCTATTTTTTTCTCCCCAAAGACTACAGAAATAAGTTTATAACAAGAAAAAGTATATTTAGATTAAATATAAAATTTTTGCCATGAGGGTGGCAAGACCCTGGCACAGGTTACCCAGAGAAACTATGGCTGTCCCATCCCTGGAAGTGTTCAAGGCCAGTTTGGGTGGGGGTTGGAGCAACCTGGGATAGTGGAAGGTGTCTCTGGATTTAGGTGGTGTTTAAACCAAATCCTTATATGATTCTAGGATTCAATGAAATAAGCCGTGTTAAAGTGAAATTAATCTCGTCTTGTATGAAAGTGAGTGTTTCACGTAGGACAAAATAGTCTTGCTTTAAAGCACTTTTTTTTTTCACAGACCATAAAGAGATACAGTGATGAGTATCTGAAATGGAGACATCTGTATTGTAACTGTCTAAAGTGAAGGAAGATGAAACCCATACAGAAAAGAGAACTAATAGTATGATATCAAAGACCACAAGAATATATTTCCTCTCTCTGCTCTTCCAGTCAGAGGGAAATGCAGTGGAGCTGGCCACACATCACAAATAAGATAAAAGGCCTAGCCAAAGTGAATAGATTAGCACAAAACCATATGTAGAACTGCTCAAAGCTGCTGACAAATGATGTTGAACTTCTAACAAAATGCTGAAATTCAAAGTCCATTAAAACAAAACAAAAAAGACCCACCGAAAAAAACATTTAAAGAATGGGGGTGGGGAGATGAAGGGTAAGGGATTGGGAGGAAGACAAATGACATTCATTTTGTAAATTGTTCAGTGAGAAGGCAAGTATAATCTCAAGCTTACAACTTGCCCTTGAGGTTATTGTGTTCCCTGTATTCAGCAGAACAGGAGAGGTTTACATCACCCTTCACAACAAAGTGGTGTTTGGGCTGCCTTCCCTCTAATCTACTTATCATCCTCATTTACATCTACCTTTCTGACTTCTATTAAAATTGGGCTCCTATTCTCCTGTCCTGCTACATGCAGCCTTTCTCCTGTCCATCATTAAATTATTGCCTTTTCTTCTTCTCTTCCTCCTCCCTTCCNGACTGACCACTAGCTGGCATAATTTACTGTAGCTTTATTACTTGAATGGAATTGTGCCAAATTTATCCACACTGATGTTCTGTAGGCAGATTAAAGTGTACACAGCTACACAGATATTGTTGTGCATCTTTATTTTTTTTCTTCTACAAAGCTGTCTGCACAAATAATCTCTTTGACTTCCTCTGATTTACTTTAAAAGTGTTATGTTAATTTTAAATGCAAATTGCAATAATTAAATTTGACCTTATAAACTATCAGATGTGATGGGAATTTCCCTTCCTGATTTTTTATCTTAAATTGGAAAGGAACCAGATCAAACAAGCAGGGAATTTCAAAGTCAAAACAAATACCATCCATGGCTAGGGACTCTGCAACAATAACAAAAGAGAAAACATATGCATGTATGTGTGTGTGTGTGCGCGAGTGTGTATAATATAGATGTTAACTACAAACTATCCAACATCTTTAAATTTGTTTGTAAGACTGGGAGTAGCTCATCTTCTGTTGTTAAGGTGAAAAAAAAAAACCCTCACAATCAAAGTGACCCACATAGATATATGTATTTTTTCTTTCTTTAATAATGGATACTTTCAGATACCTCCTAAGGTCCTATTCCTCCTGTCATGTTTAAAGGGTTTATTGTTTCCAGAAAAGCTTTTGCTGCTCCCTCTGGAGACTGAGCNAGAGGGAAATGCAGTGGAGCTGGCCACACATCACAAATAAGATAAAAGGCCTAGCCAAAGTGAATAGATTAGCACAAAACCATATGTAGAACTGCTCAAAGCTGCTGACAAATGATGTTGAACTTCTAACAAAATGCTGAAATTCAAAGTCCATTAAAACAAAACAAAAAAGACCCACCGAAAAAAACATTTAAAGAATGGGGGTGGGGAGATGAAGGGTAAGGGATTGGGAGGAAGACAAATGACATTCATTTTGTAAATTGTTCAGTGAGAAGGCAAGTATAATCTCAAGCTTACAACTTGCCCTTGAGGTTATTGTGTTCCCTGTATTCAGCAGAACAGGAGAGGTTTACATCACCCTTCACAACAAAGTGGTGTTTGGGCTGCCTTCCCTCTAATCTACTTATCATCCTCATTTACATCTACCTTTCTGACTTCTATTAAAATTGGGCTCCTATTCTCCTGTCCTGCTACATGCAGCCTTTCTCCTGTCCATCATTAAATTATTGCCTTTTCTTCTTCTCTTCCTCCTCCCTTCCTTTCTCTTCTGCTCCACCCTGCAGCTCCCAGAGGTATTTGCATTTGTGTGGCAAATACACTGATTCTTTTCACATGGTTTGCTCCAGCATGACATGAACTATTTAATTGTAAATTATTAAGTCATCTGTACTTTCCTGAAATGATTCACAGTGGAATGACAGGAAATTATTCCTAGTGGAATGACAGGATATGATATGATGAAATCACGATTCACATGTAAATTGGATATCTGCTGATAGAAATCTGAAGTCCACTGAGAACTCACAAAGAGAAAATGCTGCAAGGCTTATCCATTGGGTAGAAAATTTATTTAAGGATAGCTCTTGTTTTAATACTGTCCACTCTTTAGTTGTTAAAACCCCAGGGGGATTTTTTTATTTTCTTCAGTTGTAGCTTGATGTCAAAATTTTAGATAAACAGCAACATTTCTAGTCTTTAGATATATATACTTTCTTTTCAGTTGTCTAATTTGTCAATCACACTCACACACATATAATACAAAAATTGAAAGTATGTATNGTGTGTGTGTGTGCGCGAGTGTGTATAATATAGATGTTAACTACAAACTATCCAACATCTTTAAATTTGTTTGTAAGACTGGGAGTAGCTCATCTTCTGTTGTTAAGGTGAAAAAAAAAAACCCTCACAATCAAAGTGACCCACATAGATATATGTATTTTTTCTTTCTTTAATAATGGATACTTTCAGATACCTCCTAAGGTCCTATTCCTCCTGTCATGTTTAAAGGGTTTATTGTTTCCAGAAAAGCTTTTGCTGCTCCCTCTGGAGACTGAGCTGATCTAAGGTAATATTAATTCTGTGCCTCTCTCTTGTCGGAACTCGACTTCAAACGGAATAAATGAGATGAGAGCTGAAAGAGAGGTTATGCAAGCTGTCATCCTCCATTGTGTTGGAGGCATCAATGACTCTCAGAACAAATTAGGTGTCACTCTACTAAATCGCAGTCAGAAAGGCAAATCAGTTTATAGAAGACTTATTTGGTCTCCTGGAAAGCTCTTGCATTCAGACCACAGTTAATCTTCCTTTTCTTTCAGTAATTTTAAAAATCCTCATTTTTTTATTTCTTTTTAAATCAAGATGAAGCAGAATTTCCTCGTGATGACTCATAACATTCCCCATACAGTTTATGCTGATTAGTTCAGTCTAACTTCTCTTTCTCCAAAAGGAAAAAAAAAAAAAAAATCCCACAGAGGCTTGTTTTGCTCAGAAAAGAGAAAAGAGAAGTGACTACATATGTTTTATTAGACTTCTTAATTTGGGTATTGTGGCTTGGGAAAGAGATCTGTGATGAAAAGAATATTTGAAGAAAAAAAGAATATTTGTGAAGCTTGCCAAGAATGAATTATTCCAGTTCTGTAAATCTTACTGATTTCATTTATTCTTAATGAAGTGACTCTCGATCTATAGAAAAGAAATGCTTATTTTATTTTATTTTATTTATTTTTTCTCCAGTAAAGAGGCTAAATAGATTTTCTATTCTAGGCTGTCCAAGGAACTTTTTTCATTAACAATCCAGTGATGTGCAATTGGGTTTTCATCTGAAAAGTAATTCTCATCCACTTCTGAAATGAAGAAATTTGCTGTGGTTTAGCAAGGTCAGAACAACAATGGAATATATCTCACATAAACTGAGGTTCTAATTCAACATTATTTCTTTACATGGAATGAGTATGGTACAACAGGATCAGGTCTGCAGAGTGAAACAGCTGCTGTTGAGGGCCATTTTAAAAGGAATTTTTCAGAATATCTTTAGTCTATACCTATGAACTGGGTTCCAACACGTTCTGCAATGCATCAAGTGTATTCCCTTAGTTTTGGCTGAATTGAAAGTTTTTAAAATCCCTCTGTGCTGTGCAATAACTGGGGGCAATCAGATTTTCCTCTAAAGTAGACTCTCAACAAAAACTGAATGGAGAATATACCATTAGTATCTCATAAAGTTCAAGATAAGTGACAACCACATATTCCTAAAACTCACTAAGGTTTCAGAAGTCACTATATCACTTTGTGACTGGAATTGAGACTTGGGAATGCAATGCAAAGTTTCCAAAGTTCCAATCACGTTGAATCTCCTGAATTTTAGAGAAATCTTTATCATTCTTCAGGGTTAGAGTGCTTAGTTTCCTATAAAAGATTTAGAGAGGATTAAATGAATATAACTAGCATTAGGGAAGGCACCAAGCTTATGTAGGAGTCCCCTAAACTCTCCAGTGGGAAATAAGAATGAAAACTCAGAAATTATCTGCCCTTATCAATAGTTACCTAAACAGCAAACAACCTCCTCAAGCAGAACAGCTGAAAAAAGTCAACCTAAATAGAAAGGAACCAGAGATGCTCCTTCCCTGTTGCAAATGACAGAAAAATCGTGAGAGGAGTAAGGAGATCTGTTAACGAAAGCTCATCCTGCTCACTGTAAATCAGATTTAAATTGCTTCTCCTGTTTTTTTAGCAATGTCTGACACTATAGACATATTGGATATTTTCAAATGAGTGTTTCTGAATTGCTGCTATTGACATTTTTCTGCTTCAGGAGGTAAGCTGTGCACTTTTGAATCTCCTGAGGCACACAAGGGACCTGAACTCAGATTCCCCCCACATTGTGGAAGCTAGATCTAAGACCTAAGTCATAAAAATACAGTTATTTCCCCTCATTCCTACTTAAAAATTAAAAATTAAAATAAAATTAAAAAAAAGCAAACAAAAAACAAGACTTTTGCCTGAACTTGTCTGTTTTTACAAAGAAGACACAAAGGAGTCATATTTGAATATCCCAAATGGAAGTAAATTCCTCTTTACTGGCAAAGTTAAGATAGAAAATTCTTGAATTGAAAGGGGTATTCGCCAGCCTTTCCTAGAATCATAGAACAATTGAGTTTGGAAAAGACCTCTAAGATCATTTTGTCCAACCACTAACCCAACACTGCCATGTCCACCACTAAGCCGTGCCCCTGAGCATCACATCTACATGCTTTTTGAACACTTCCAGGGATGGTAACACAACCACTTGTCAACAGATTTCCCCTAGTAACTTACCAACACTCCTCCTCCTTCACACAACATCCATTTTTGTGGATGTGTGCCACAGTGAATTGGAACCAAAAAATTAAGCCCTTTGTTAATGAATATTTTGAAATCAAGACATCATTGTATGAGATGTCACATTCCCAGGGAATGTCAGAGGAACTCAGTGCCTTAATGACTGTGGATTGCAAAGTGTAAAATAAGATTTACAAGGTAAGAGGAGGTAGCAGGATCAATCTGAGAGTCAGCTGACTGATACTTGGTGATGACATCTCCCTTTTTTCTCAGAACATTGTGAAGGCTCCTCAACAGAGGTGCTTGACATAATTAACATTTTTTAGGAGTGTTTCTTCCACGTAACAAACATATTTAGTTTGACTCATACATCATTTATACACTGTTTTCTCTTGATATTATGGTGAATTAGTTAACTGGAAAGATTATTTGCAGAACCAGCTCATTTTTAAGCTCATATTGCAAACTATTCGGAAAAAAAAAAAAAAAAAAAGGTTCATATTCATTATGGGTAGTATCCGCAGTGTAGGAGTCACTTTTATGAGCTTGATTTACACAATATAGTAGTAAAAGGAGCTTTCAGACAGTTCAGCAGCACAGAGCTGATCATCCAGAGGATAATAGAATGGTGGGACACTGGCCACATCTCCATTATTCGCATCCAGCTGCTCTGTGTCACCAAAGTCAGGGCTCTCACCTTTCAAAGTCTGGACTCGATGATCTTGGAGGCCTTTTTTCAACCTTAATGATTCAACTGAAGTATGGACAGCAGGTATCTGAGAAAATCAAGGAACAAGCTCAGAGACTCCTCATACCTAGTAGGTGCCTAATGTGGGACCTGGGGCCCAGTACAATGTTGTCTCCCTTACCTAGCATTCATCACATCAGTTTTGACACTCAAAGCATAAACATCATCAGAGATCATGCTGCAATGATGGAGAGAGACACCCTTTCTAGCTGAAAGCTCCAAAATTCTCTTATATTGTTCTCCTAATGTAGGGTCCAAAATCAAGGTTAAAATTTTATGCAATAAAAAAAAAAACAACCAAACAACAAAACAAAATGATTTTTTTCACATGTGCTGTTGTTTCTAGAGGTAGTAGTAATATCCTCACAAAGGGAAAAGGTGAAATATCTTCACAGCTAGTCCCCTCACCCTTAATTGTAAAAAAATTGTATGGTCCATCCAGAAATAAAAATCTCAAAATTTCTAAAAATTCTTGAACTATATACCTAACTATAAACATGTTTTATTTCTCAGACATTTTCAAAGTCTAGGCTTGCCAAAGTGATTTCTAGAGCTCTTTGAAAATAAATAAATATATAATATGGATTTTTTGAATAAAGGGATGGAAACACACTATATTTACCACACAAGTTGTATTCAAAACAGTGAGAAAAACTGAGCATGCTGATGCTTAACCATGCTTATGGTTCCACT
>VWZF01003471.1:182987-212427 GCA_013396755.1 Sclerurus mexicanus | reverse complement strand
ACCATGCTTATGGTTTCACTTATTTGATGTGTTCATGGAGTGCATCAAACATGGGCTGAAAATTGGTGAAAGATGGGAAACAAAGGAAAGGAATAAATAGTCAGTGGAAGAAGGTGAACAGTGGGATGCCTCGCCTCATTGTTCTGCATTAGATCTCTTGTTTGAAATCTGTATTAATGATCTTGAAAGAGGGTAATACTGAGGTTAGCAAAACTTGCAGATGACACAAAGTTATTTAGCTAGCACGGACTAGAGAGATCCGTGAGGAACTTCAAAGGGTCTTAGCTAAACCATGTGAGGGCAAATGAAGTTCAATGCCAGTAAATGCAAAGTAAGGCATACTGAAGGGAAAAAAATAAATTAAACTGCTTGTACATCTGACAGGGGTATACATTCACTGTCTCAACCCAGGAAAGGAATCTGGGTATCAATGAAGACAGATTTCTATACCATATGCAGCTGTAGTTTTAAGAAAAAAAATTCAAACAAGATGTGAGTCTTCATAAGAACTAAGATGGGGATTGATGCAGTAAATACTACACAGCCAACTTATAAATCAAAATGTGGTCTCATCTGGAAAAATTTGTGAAACATTATTGCACTACTGTAAAAAACAAAATAATAAAAAAATAAAGGAAAAAATGATAAATGAAAGCTATCCTTTGGGGGAGGAAAAAAAAAAAATCTGTCATGTCGAATGACTGAAAAGATTGTGAAAAGTTACCTTAGAAAGGAGAGGGACAAAAGGACATAATGAAAGGATAAAAATAAATGGCTTAGGGAAGATAGATGAGGTGCTTCTCTTCTACTCGTCTCGTGGCAGGACAAGAGAATGTGCAATAAAATTAAGGAGAATAGCAAGTTCAAATTAGATAAAAGGCAATAGAACTTTTTTTTTTCTTTTTCTTTCAATGAGTGTTTAAGCCAGGGAACCTGCTGAAACACCAAAAGTGATAACTATAGGACACATCAAATAAACATTTAAACAGATAACAAGAATTTCTAAAGTTGAAATCAAAAGTCCAAATATTTGTTGGTAAGTATTTGAAAGCTTTTTTTTTTTTTTTTTTTAAGCTGGATTTCTTGAACTTTCCTTTTAAGACCTCTTCTACTCTCATGCCCAAATCCCACAACCTTTGGAGGAAAAAGACCCTGAGGATTTAGTGGCTCATGTTGGAGTTAGCTGGTGTAATGTGATCTCTATATTGGAAGGGTTTGCATGCTGACCACCAGTCTTCATGTTCTGCACTTGGAATGTTATTTTATCTATGCACCAGATATTTGTTTCCAGACACCTAGCAGCCTGTGCTGCCACACACCTGGGCAGATGTAGATGTACAGGTAATTGTGCTCCTGAACTGCCCTTCAGGCACTGATTCTGCAGCATGGCCACTACAGAGTTCCTTGGCATCAGCATGACCGTTTAGTGGGGACACTAAAGATCCATGTGATGCCCTATGTTTGCTGTCCCAAATTCTTTAAGACAAGGTGCTGACAAGTCATGGAGACCTGACACTGGGATGGGTGGATTAAAGATCTGACCCATGACAGCAACATGTGCATTCCTCTAAACTATATGCAGAGCCAGGCTGCCTACACTAACACAGCCTGTTATTACTTGTCCTCCCCCTCTCCTGGACTGTTTGGTTCACAAAATCATCAATATTTATCTTTCAGACTGAGGGTTTATGGAGTGGAGCTATGATGAATGCCTTTGTGTTTGTAGGCTGTCAAACATGACATGGCTTGCACCTCACTGAAACCTCAGGTTGTGAAACATCAGAAACCTGAGGAAGCATCAGTCCATCCCAGAAAAGGAGCAAAGGAGACATATTCCTTCCTTCAATCATGAATGCCAACCTAGAGTACCCCAACATCTGACACTATGAGTGGTGACCCAAACCTCTTCTGTCTGGCAGCTCCCTGACACTCCTCTTTACAGTCATTAAAATGGAAATGGCATCTGACAGACATGAACATCATTTCACTTCCAGCTCTCCCAATTATCTCCTCCTTTTCACTGCCCTCCTACTCTCTATGTGGTGAGAGAAATACATTTTCAGAACTGTCGTTTTAAAGAATAAATACTTGAACCATCAATAACTGTGTGCACTTTGCCCCAGCTGAATGAAAACCTCCTTTGTGAGCACAGAAGCAAATGATGCACCATTAAGTAGAAAGAAGCTACCTGAATGCACTTATTTCAGCTAACTATCTCTGTATTATGATAGCCTGTTTCCAGTAGATCAAAGAAACCTGGCAGTGTTGTTCTTTCACACTGCGAAAAGCACAAACATCATTTAAATGCCCCCTCAAAAATATTCATGCATCAATAATCCATTGAAGACTCAGTTCATTCTCAAGCTGGCTTTCAGCCAACATTGTTATGTTGTTGCTGCATCATGATGAAAATAGCAGACAGTAGAAAACAACAAACAGCAGAGAAGACAAGTCTTTAAAAGCAAATCCAAACAATAACACCCCCCCCTACTTTAGCACTATTTGAAATGTCAGTGATAGTAAAACTGATAATTGTTCATTTACTGATTTAGTTCTACAAAATGAGATTTTAAATACTGAATTCTAAGTTCTTGTTTTCAGAGTTTTTCTAACCTTCATCCTTGTGTTTTTTTACTTAGTTTTGTAATATATATATAGCACATGGATGGATTTCTCACTTGATGTAAGTGTTGTAGCTTCACTGAAGCTAACAATTACCTCTTTCATAGTGAAGGTCAAGTACGTAAGCAGATTAAAAGTAAATGGAATTGCTCAGTATCTGGTGAGCTTTTTGCACGACAAAGGGTGAATAATCTTGCATTAAACCATTAATGCCTTCATGATCTCATTTCTGAGAAAGCTGTGGAGTTTCTGATTAGATGCTCCAGTAGACAGAGACCCTAGGTAAGTTAGTCAGATACTTAGTTGTTCTTAATTAATCTTATAATCATATAATCAAAAAACTCCTAGTAAATGGAGAAGAGTTTTTAGAGAACACAAAGAAGAAATTCGTGTTGCTGAATGCAACAAAACATAGTTAAAATACTAGCATGTCCTTTGGTCTGCCTACCTGGTCCTGGATAGCTGTGATCCAGTGTATCTACCTAACATGACTGCCCATAAGCTGTCAGGACACAGTCTGACATCTCTGATGATAAACGAAGTGCAAATCTGTCCATCTTTCTTGTTCCATGCAGAACCATGGAATCTATCAAAACCAAGCACATCATCACCCCAGGAAGAAGCTAATGCAACTTCTGGGCTTGCTGAACCTGCAGTGCCTCAGAGATTTCTTCACAAAGGTATTTGCGGTCCCTGTCCACCTTATTGAGCCTGAGTCACTGTGTGCCCAGAACTGCAGTAGAAGACCCGTGGAAGGGCAGCCAAGTTAAATCCTGGCTGCAGCTTGTTAGAATATTCATCTGGGAAGAGCTAAAGAAGGACGTCAGTCTCAACTCCATGGATGTTAATATCTGTATTTTCTTTTCAATCTTAATTTAATAATATATATATGTATATATGTGTGTATAGTTCTATCTCTATGGTATATGTGTGAGTTTGTGTATATCATACCTCCTGTAGCAAGAAATAAGATTCAGAATTAGAATCATAGAACCACAGAATCATTAAGGTTGGAAAACACCTCCAAGACCAACAAGTACAACCAATTCACTCAGTCTCAGGTGACCATCAGTCTCAGGTGGCCATCAGTCTCAGATAGAGTCCAACATGAACGTCAACACTCCCATCAATTTCCCAGAGAACTGCTGATGGGAGGCAAACATTGATTTCATAGAATCACAGAATGATTTGGGCTGAAAGTGACCTTAAAGCNAAATGAAAGCTATCCTTTGGGGGAGGAAAAAAAAAAAATCTGTCATGTCGAATGACTGAAAAGATTGTGAAAAGTTACCTTAGAAAGGAGAGGGACAAAAGGACATAATGAAAGGATAAAAATAAATGGCTTAGGGAAGATAGATGAGGTGCTTCTCTTCTACTCGTCTCGTGGCAGGACAAGAGAATGTGCAATAAAATTAAGGAGAATAGCAAGTTCAAATTAGATAAAAGGCAATAGAACTTTTTTTTTTCTTTTTCTTTCAATGAGTGTTTAAGCCAGGGAACCTGCTGAAACACCAAAAGTGATAACTATAGGACACATCAAATAAACATTTAAACAGATAACAAGAATTTCTAAAGTTGAAATCAAAAGTCCAAATATTTGTTGGTAAGTATTTGAAAGCTTTTTTTTTTTTTTTTTTTAAGCTGGATTTTTTGAACTTTCCTTTTAAGACCTCTTCTACTCTCATGCCCAAATCCCACAACCTTTGGAGGAAAAAGACCCTGAGGATTTAGTGGCTCATGTTGGAGTTAGCTGGTGTAATGTGATCTCTATATTGGAAGGGTTTGCATGCTGACCACCAGTCTTCATGTTCTGCACTTGGAATGTTATTTTATCTATGCACCAGATATTTGTTTCCAGACACCTAGCAGCCTGTGCTGCCACACACCTGGGCAGATGTAGATGTACAGGTAATTGTGCTCCTGAACTGCCCTTCAGGCACTGATTCTGCAGCATGGCCACTACAGAGTTCCTTGGCATCAGCATGACCGTTTAGTGGGGACACTAAAGATCCATGTGATGCCCTATGTTTGCTGTCCCAAATTCTTTAAGACAAGGTGCTGACAAGTCATGGAGACCTGACACTGGGATGGGTGGATTAAAGATCTGACCCATGACAGCAACATGTGCATTCCTCTAAACTATATGCAGAGCCAGGCTGCCTACACTAACACAGCCTGTTATTACTTGTCCTCCCCCTCTCCTGGACTGTTTGGTTCACAAAATCATCAATATTTATCTTTCAGACTGAGGGTTTATGGAGTGGAGCTATGATGAATGCCTTTGTGTTTGTAGGCTGTCAAACATGACATGGCTTGCACCTCACTGAAACCTCAGGTTGTGAAACATCAGAAACCTGAGGAAGCATCAGTCCATCCCAGAAAAGGAGCAAAGGAGACATATTCCTTCCTTCAATCATGAATGCCAACCTAGAGTACCCCAACATCTGACACTATGAGTGGTGACCCAAACCTCTTCTGTCTGGCAGCTCCCTGACACTCCTCTTTACAGTCATTAAAATGGAAATGGCATCTGACAGACATGAACATCATTTCACTTCCAGCTCTCCCAATTATCTCCTCCTTTTCACTGCCCTCCTACTCTCTATGTGGTGAGAGAAATACATTTTCAGAACTGTCGTTTTAAAGAATAAATACTTGAACCATCAATAACTGTGTGCACTTTGCCCCAGCTGAATGAAAACCTCCTTTGTGAGCACAGAAGCAAATGATGCACCATTAAGTAGAAAGAAGCTACCTGAATGCACTTATTTCAGCTAACTATCTCTGTATTATGATAGCCTGTTTCCAGTAGATCAAAGAAACCTGGCAGTGTTGTTCTTTCACACTGCGAAAAGCACAAACATCATTTAAATGCCCCCTCAAAAATATTCATGCATCAATAATCCATTGAAGACTCAGTTCATTCTCAAGCTGGCTTTCAGCCAACATTGTTATGTTGTTGCTGCATCATGATGAAAATAGCAGACAGTAGAAAACAACAAACAGCAGAGAAGACAAGTCTTTAAAAGCAAATCCAAACAATAACACCCCCCCCTACTTTAGCACTATTTGAAATGTCAGTGATAGTAAAACTGATAATTGTTCATTTACTGATTTAGTTCTACAAAATGAGATTTTAAATACTGAATTCTAAGTTCTTGTTTTCAGAGTTTTTCTAACCTTCATCCTTGTGTTTTTTTACTTAGTTTTGTAATATATATATAGCACATGGATGGATTTCTCACTTGATGTAAGTGTTGTAGCTTCACTGAAGCTAACAATTACCTCTTTCATAGTGAAGGTCAAGTACGTAAGCAGATTAAAAGTAAATGGAATTGCTCAGTATCTGGTGAGCTTTTTGCACGACAAAGGGTGAATAATCTTGCATTAAACCATTAATGCCTTCATGATCTCATTTCTGAGAAAGCTGTGGAGTTTCTGATTAGATGCTCCAGTAGACAGAGACCCTAGGTAAGTTAGTCAGATACTTAGTTGTTCTTAATTAATCTTATAATCATATAATCAAAAAACTCCTAGTAAATGGAGAAGAGTTTTTAGAGAACACAAAGAAGAAATTCGTGTTGCTGAATGCAACAAAACATAGTTAAAATACTAGCATGTCCTTTGGTCTGCCTACCTGGTCCTGGATAGCTGTGATCCAGTGTATCTACCTAACATGACTGCCCATAAGCTGTCAGGACACAGTCTGACATCTCTGATGATAAACGAAGTGCAAATCTGTCCATCTTTCTTGTTCCATGCAGAACCATGGAATCTATCAAAACCAAGCACATCATCACCCCAGGAAGAAGCTAATGCAACTTCTGGGCTTGCTGAACCTGCAGTGCCTCAGAGATTTCTTCACAAAGGTATTTGCGGTCCCTGTCCACCTTATTGAGCCTGAGTCACTGTGTGCCCAGAACTGCAGTAGAAGACCCGTGGAAGGGCAGCCAAGTTAAATCCTGGCTGCAGCTTGTTAGAATATTCATCTGGGAAGAGCTAAAGAAGGACGTCAGTCTCAACTCCATGGATGTTAATATCTGTATTTTCTTTTCAATCTTAATTTAATAATATATATATGTATATATGTGTGTATAGTTCTATCTCTATGGTATATGTGTGAGTTTGTGTATATCATACCTCCTGTAGCAAGAAATAAGATTCAGAATTAGAATCATAGAACCACAGAATCATTAAGGTTGGAAAACACCTCCAAGACCAACAAGTACAACCAATTCACTCAGTCTCAGGTGACCATCAGTCTCAGGTGGCCATCAGTCTCAGATAGAGTCCAACATGAACGTCAACACTCCCATCAATTTCCCAGAGAACTGCTGATGGGAGGCAAACATTGATTTCATAGAATCACAGAATGATTTGGGCTGAAAGTGACCTTAAAGCCAATCTTATTTCACATCCCTTCCATGGACAGGTACATCTTCCACTAGTCCAGGTCCAAGCCCTGTCCAAGCTGGCCTTGAACACTTCCAGAGATGGGGCAGACACAACTTCTCTGGGCAGACTGTTCCAGAGCCTCACCACCCTCACAGCCAAGACTGTCTTTTTAACATCTAACCTCAACCTTTTGTTCAGTTTGGAGCCATTTCCCCTGGTTCTATCACTACAGTTTTTCCAGAACTGGTCCTTGTGACAGTGTATAGGGATATGGCAATGAGGTTTTAGGCTGAGTAGGAAAATGCCTAATGAGTTTAGACACTCATAGTTTTGGTAGTTGTGAAAAATATGTGAAATGCTTTAGATTTAGGCCAATCAGATTTCACCTAGACTTTGACAGGCCTTCTCTTTAGAATTCCTTATTCTCAGTTTCAGTTCTCCTCTGTTCTGCTCTGGTGATTTCTAACCTAAGCCTCCATTATGTGCAAGCATGGTGCCCTGGAAAGTTCTGTCGTTCCTGATTCAGGAGTTCAGCACATGGGAACCGTGCAAACAAAAGCCATTTGACAAATGTTTACTGTGAGTAAGGCTGCCTGGGCCACTTCACTCCTTGCCCTTCAGCACTTTCACCATTAGTTCTTCTTCTCCCTGGCAAATACATGTGGAATTCATGTCGGAGATCAGCTCTCTGGTCCTGATGCCTTTCAGGAAAGGCAAGGCTGTCATTTTAGTCCTGTGAGCTATATTTGTTCATTGGTGTATGCCTCCACATTGCCAACTGAAAATCATCCAGAAGCTGGCCATAGCAGATGTGCCATGTAATTACACTGCCACTGAAGGATTCCAGACACTGGCCTGGTAATTCTAAGAATTTATTTCTGTCCATCAGAAAATTCCCAGTTATTTTTTCCTAAACATTAAGTATTTCAGCCATATTTTTTTTTCTTTTTGACTGTGATGAAGTACGTATTGCAGCAGCATTTTAAGACAGCAAAGACAAGATACATCTCATGTACTATTATTACCTATGACTGTCACATTTTGAGCCAGAAGCCTAATCACCCTTCTTTCCCTCTTTAAGACATGTGAGATAGGAACCTTCATGCAATCCTTCAGACCTGAGGTTGCACAACTGACACACTGGAGCTGATCTTTTACATCTGCTGGTAAAAAATCTTACAGTACAACTGGCCCCCTAATTTGGGGGTTTCATTTAATAGACTACGTGCAAAAGAGCTGAAGTCATAGACACACAAGGAGGCCCATTTCTTTTCTTTATTAGACTTCAGATACAGTGTGAATCAAAGCAGAAGGTGCCAGAGCGCCAATGTTATAACATCTGATATACTGTGCTTTGGGCACCCTCATATTCAGGATGGTTGCTTAGCAACTGGGATACAGGCTGAGGATGCAGAGTCTGGGATCTTTTCTCTGCCCAACATGATTAGCATGACTTCGATAAATTACTTCACCTTTCTGTATTTCTCTTTCCCTTTATACGTTTATTTATTCTGTCTCTTACCAAATGCTTCAGCAACTTCTTTGAAGATATCACAGCTTTCATGTAATGAAATTTTTCATCTCCTGTGAAGCTGCAGATCTTGGACAATGACTCAGGTGTCACCTCCGCTCACTACCTGTCTTTCACTGGTAATCACCTTCTCCTTAACTACACTCATCACCGACACAAAAGCGCTGCCATATTCACTATATAGTAGTGAAAACATTTCAGTGGGGAAGTGTTTTTAGTCCATGTATGAAAATTTCTGAACACAAACCATTTCCAAAAATCTAAGCTGGCATTTGGCAGAATGTCAGTAGACTTTATACAATAACACTATCCAACTAGACATATTAGGAGAACAGAATCTGCAAGACAGCATACTTTTGGCTCTGTTACATATTTGTACTACTGCCACAACCACCACCATCAGAAAATAAAGACAGGTGGGAGGACAGTAGGGCTAACTTTGGACCTTTGTGAGGGCATTCTTTGCTTGACTGATGGTTTGTAACTGTTCAGCATGGACAGTGAGCTGTGAGGTTTTGTCATCCAAGTTAGGAGCTCTGTCTGATCAGCAGATGAATGAAGAGTTGGCTCCAAAGTCTGTAACCCTTTGATTTCATGGTTGTTTTCTACATCCTGATCTCTCTGCAGCTGCCACCTCAAAGAACAGGGTAAAAGTAATTGTGTTGGCTTGTCTCCAAAGCCCGGAGGAGTAGTCACTTGCTACTCTCCCAGATTATCTGCCAGGCAAACAGAAAGGTTAATGATGTAGAGCTTGATTACTCTGGTAGAAAGAAAGCAGTCAGCTTGATCCAAAAATCTTTATTGTCTGTGTAAGGGAGATGCGTTAAAAGGGCTCAGAACTGGAATATGTTGTCTCCTCCATTCTGTCTTTGAACATGGGAGTATTTGCCTTCTGGCACATATGGTCTTGTAAGTAATAGCTTTTTGCTGCACATACATCTTTTTGCCTGAAGCTTGTTGTTTAATTTAGAAGACATTTACAATAGTTTTGTTGTTAAAAAAGCCAGTCTTCCTCAATATCAGCAGAATAAACATTGAACGTATTCATCCCTGGAACAGATTGAATACCATTATTTGAAATATGTGCATATAAATACATGTTTTTTTATATAAAAATACATACATAAGTGTGTGTGAGAGACACTGTGTGTGTGTGTGTATGTCTGTGTATATACATATATGTGTACACCATAAGCACACGATTTCTGGTGCTTGACTTTGAGATTAATGTAAACAAGGATTATAAAGTGAAATGCATCAACAACTACAACAACTTCACAGGAAAGAAAAAAAAAGAAAAGATAAGAAGCCAAAATAAAAGCAATCAGAACACACCAACTGAATAAATGAAGAACAAAACTACAGGATAGAGAAGTTAAAAGAGTTTACCATGGCTGAAGGCAGTATAGTTATAATGCTGTTTATAAAGGTGTTTATAAAGGTTGGCTTCCTTTTTTAACAAGATTCTGCTGTGTGTAAATGTTTAACATTAAAACAAAATAGCAAACAAGAAACTTTATAAACTCATAAAAATTGAAATCTTCCAGCCTTTGGTTTGGATATTTTGGCCCAGGACTGAAATACTGAAGCCAAAGCCCAGTATACTTTCTTTCACAATGGTTTATGGAATTACCATTCAAAAACATTTTTCTTGTATTATTCCATGAGGATTTGATTCTTTGGCGGACCCATATCTAACATGATATTTATCAAGGAAAATTCCTTTTATTCCCCACCCTTTCTTTACACTATGGTGTCTTCCAGAAAATTTAAAATTTCCATAGAACAGCATATTATCTTTTGATTGGCTCCACATTTTATCTATTTTATGGTGAAGACCCTGGAGGAAAAGAAGTGAATGATAGTTTGTTATCAGCCTTCTCCTGCTGATTCCTGACTACTCTAACATAGGTTTACAGTTAGTTTAAATGATTTTATCTAAGGAGTTCCCACTTTGCCTTTTTACAATATTCATATTCTAAATAAAATTTAATGTAGTTATCTTCAAAATCCAAACTTCAGCTAAGCAGTGCTGCATTTTTTTTGCTGGAGTTCTGGGTGGGTTTTTCACTTCTTTTTAACACATTGTTTTTTACTATATTCTCATTAATAATTACATTCATTAATTTATCCTTTAGCTTATACGTCTATTTTTTATGCCAGTTAAGCCCAGATGAGGGATTTCTGTACTGTGTTCCTTGAGATACCTGACGATCTAGGACCTGGGGACCTACTGTGGCCATGTCTCAGCCTCAGGGCAGGTGTGATCTCTGTCCTGATATTTACTCCTCATCTTTGCCACCTTGTTATTTACGATACAAAATGATGAACATCTTCGTGAGTGTTTCAAGCACTGCTGGGGAAGAAAACCCCATTAAAAAGGACCAAAACATCAACCAAATCAATGCCATTTTCTGAAATGGGGAACAGCAACTGAGAAAGGTGGAAAATTTTTATAAGGCAAAAACCTAAAGACCAAGATAAAAAGAACTCTATTCATAAGCAAGAGAGATACAAGTGGGAGGGAAGTGAGTGAAGAAAGAATTCAGAATAAATGTCTCAAAGCCACTACGGAAAAACCTCTTCAAAAACACAGAAAACATTCTGAAAAGCTGAAGGGAGAGGAAAGATGCCACCAAAGTTGCCTGGAAGTCAAGAGCTGCCAAGTCAAGGCAGGCTTTCAAAAACTAAAAAGTCAGGAAATGTCATTCTTCCTAAACATCTACTGAGGCCCTGCGGCACAACAAAGGAAATCCACTACAGCTGCATGGCAATTGGTAAATTCTTGTTCTCATGCTATGTGCCAAAATCCTTTCTCTTTTCTTCTCTAATTCATCTGTCAGCATGTGGGGGTAATCTAGACACTGAAGGGACTTTTGTGCTAAATCATCAGTTAGAAGACAACCCTCAGCCCTTGATGGGAAGATGAATATTTAAGAAGATCCCAAAATACAGAGTAGAGGATCAAGGAGTTTGGGTCTGAGAGGAGAAAGTAGCAAAGAGTGGGTGAAGAAATGAGGCCAGTTTTCCAAAACATGGGAGTTCAATAATTATCCCTAGAGCTATGGCTTTAAAGCAGACAACAAAGATTAATATTATGCCATCTGAAAAAAAAAATAAATTCTATGATTTCAAAAAATAAGGTTTTGAGGTTCTAAAGAACANGGATGTGTGCATGAAAACCTTATCTTTTTATTTAACTGACAACAAATATGGTCATGCTTGGTTTCCAGAAGCCACATAAGATGATGTGTGGGCTTTCTGAACTGACTTACAGGCCTCTGAAGAAACACAGAGGAAGGAAAGAAGAAAATCTGTCTCTTTGCTTAGCCAGTAACTGTAAGAGTTCCCTCTGCTCCATTACCAACATGGACTTCTTTTCATAGCAACCATCATATCTCTGGAATAAGATACAGCTTTTTCCAGGCCATTGTGCCTTGCTATTGGCTGCTGAACACCTTCCTGGTGGTGCAGATATGCTAGGATTTCAGAAAACCCAGGCTTTCAGCAGGTGCTCTGCTGTGGATGGGAGAGCTGGGAACATCTGGCACAGAGACTATTGTCAGTGCATGGTGCTGCTTAGAGACCCTCTTCTGCAGGAGTCCTCCAGGGGCTGAATTCAGCAGTTTTACAGGTGTTTTGTGCCTCTGAAGTGTCTTTCTTGTGCTTTCATGTAAGGCATACCTGCCTCTAGGGAGTAAGTCTTCCTCAAAGAGGAATTTGGTATTCGTATTCATTCACTGTTTCACCACTGCTAATTACACCACAGGAATTAAACTGAAGAGAACATTAAACCACTTGTTCTTACAGGACAAGGGATTTAGGTGAATTAACCTGCCAAAAAGATATCTGTGAGGTGCATTCCATTGTGGGGAACATCTACTCTTCTTTTAATGAAGGCAAATACAGAAGATCACAAAAGTGAACGCTTTTTACAGTTCATTTTCCATTTGCATCATTTGAAGAGATGAGGGCAGGTTAATTTAGGTTTTAAGTTAAAATGCTAAAAACCAAACCAAACCAAACCAAAGCAGCAAAAAACACAACTAAAAAACCTTTTTAAATATTAACATTAGTACAAATCTCTCCCAATTTTTATTCCTTCATCTTTAAAGGTGACAAATGTGATGTAGCATTTATAGCTCCAAATGGCAATATGACATGCTTGTAGATAACTTATGAAAACAGAGAAAAGGCAAGAGAGTACATGTTTTTGGTATACAAAACAAGGGTGGGATAACAGATTTCAGGGTTTCTGTTCCACTGGGCCTGTTTGTCCTCTTATTCTTTCCTTCATATTCTTACAAGAGTGTCACTAACTAGATGTTTAAACATCCTCACAGCCTCCAGGCATTACCCTACGCCTAATAATCCCAAAGTAAATACATTGTATGATTGGTACGAAGCAAGAAAGATAGCCTGCCTTCATTTAAAGTCGTATAAAAATCTCAAGTAGATTTAAAAGGATACAGCAGTTCACTACAGATGTCTACAGTTCTTTCAATTATAGCAGTGTTATCAGTAAAGGGTATAACATTCATGTATTAAAAACTTTAATAAGAAAAAATTCACATGATTGGCATCAGATAACAAGAACAAAATAAAGATAATAAACCTCTCACATACCTCTTTTATCAATAGTTTTCAGTTTCCTGCAAAAGAAGTGATGATCCTTATGTCTGGAGTGCACATTTGGAGATTGAGGAGGCTTTTTCAAAAGATTTGCCAACCACTGTTGAAAACAAAGGACACTATCACAATGAAAAGCAAAGACTACTCTCGTTTTTCAGACCATAATATCTCTTCCCTTGCTCTGGATACCAGCATGTTAGCATTAACACTCTTGGTTGTTCAAACTGCTGTTTCATTTTCAGTAACAAAATAAATCATTAAATGCCTCTTGTTGTCTTTACTGTTTAACATTAAGTGACAACTGGGATGGCAGAGATGGTGCTCAGTTTCTGCTGCTCAGTATAATAAGGTGGCAAATGGTCAAAAAACCCTTCCCATTACTAGTCCAGAGTGAGACAGCACAGAAACCAGGTGAGGGAAGGAGGGTGGTGGGGCCTGGAGCAAAGGTTCTGTGAGGGGCAACTGAGCAAACTGCGAGAAAAGGACTGAAAGGAGGTTGCAGCCAGGTGGAGGTTTGGTCTTTGCTTAAATTGCACCAGGGGGAGTTTAGATTAGCTATTAGGAAAACTTTCTTAACTGAAAGAGAGGTTAAACATTGAAATGGCCTCCCTGGGGAAGTGGTGGAGTCACCATTTCTGAAAGTGTTCAAAAAATAAGTGGATGCCACACTTTGTGCTCTGTTTTAGTGGAAATGGTGATATTGGTGGAAGGTTGGACCTGATGATGTTGGAGGTCATTTCCAACCTTAATGATTCTGTGATTCGGTATCTTCTTGCCTGAATTGAGGATGAGGGTAAGCAGGGAGACACCTACATTGGAGCAAGTCAGATGTTGGTCCAGGAAATCTTTTCACTGCACCATTCCATTAGAGATGAAAAGTTAGACTTCTGGTAGCTCTATGATTTTTAATTTTTTTTATTTAAAATTAAGCAATTTGTGATGAATATGTTGATAAATCATTAACATTTTTATATAAAATGCATTTGTTCACTGAAAGAAAAAAGGCCTGCTGTCTACTAGTCACAGAAGCCGTCTAGATTTCCAACTAATGTGCTGAAACTTGAACAGCAGAATGAAGTTTTATGTGTAATGTGTATGTCTATGTGTCAGTGAGTGGGTGAATGAGTAAGTGAGTGAAGATGACTGTTTTGCTTATTTTTAGGTTTCTGGTTTGGATGCTACAAATTGTACCATTCATACATATGACTATCCTGAAGCACTTGAAGCCAACCACATAAACACCTGTGGTTAACATCCCAGAGTTTCTAACCCAACCATTTTGCCATTGCTTTGCCTAAAGATTTTCTTACTCTTGTTCTGTAAGATGAGGAATTTCATATTTGAGCTCTCAAACTGAAAGTTTCTTTGAAAACACTTCATTAGAAGCAAAAAAAAAAAAGAAAAAGAAAAAAAGAAAAAAAAAGGTGTTGAGTTTTAGCCAATACCCTGTTTCACAAAACACCCCTATAATTTTACAGAAAACAACTAGTTGGACATGCTGCTCAAAACATAGAGAAACCCAAATCTTTCTACAGTAAGACAATATTCCTGTGTTTGTTCACCATAACAAGATTAGCCAGGCTTATAAAAGAACAATTGCATCACTACAAAACATTTTAGGTTTTGATCTATTGAATTCAACTGTTGGAGTCATAAAGGACCATTAATTTATGGGTTTTTTTCCTCTTGGGGTGTTTTTTGGAGGCTTTTTTATGACATGTCCAATTTAGGATGATGTGAGACTGATATGTACCAAGCTTTAGGACACATAGCATGCATTTGTCTCTGAAGTCTGAGAGCATGTGAGTCATCATAATGGCTTCAGGTTGTAAGCAACATCAATGATGAAAACATTAAACCACAGAAACAAGTTGCCCTTATAATGGTTCATTTATCCCAGAGAAAAATAAATAACTAGATGAAATCTCTTTTAATAACTAGGAAGGATTATCAGGGACTATTCATTTCATCTGGCAGACATTTGCAGACTATCTCCTAGAGGATTATTAGGGCTACATCTTTATAAATGGTTGCATATATTTATTATTCTTTTATTTACAGACATGCTATGATTCACTTTAAGATTAACTTCAAGATTCAAGGCAGGGAGATCTGGGGATCAAAAAATCTTGATATTTAACCATAGACAAACAGTAGGATAGAAATTAGAGGAAAGGAGAATAACAAGAAGCTCTATAAATGTATTAAAATCAGCTCATTATAAACTGCACAATAACACATTAACATTGTTTCTCAGGAAATTAGACCTTGTTGATAATTGAACATTGAAAGTTTAGCAGCTCTGTACATGACTAGTAATACCTCTGAGCCTTCCAAACAGGGCTTGTCCTTTTTTGAAGCTAAGGTGATGTTTGTTGGAACTGGTTAAATTTGCAGACAAGAAGGTGATCAAGAGCACAGAGAGGATTGGGACCTGGCACATGCTGACGTGGTTGACATCTGTGAGGAGGGAAATTTTGGGTTCAGCAGGTAATTCATTGTTTGGGAATTTACACTCTAACCTGGAACTGGAAACTGTTCTCCAAGAGGCAATTTTCTGGGCACAGAACTTCTGAGCATTGTCACTCAGAAACCCCATTGGGCACATGCCATTTAGGATCATTTAGCAGCAAGCACTGAAATGGCAGAGAATTTAGGTTTTCTTTCGTCAACAGGGAAGCTGAGCTACAGAAATAGAAATATTTTGTTGTCTTTTCAACAGTGGATAAAATATCATTTCGAGTGCAATAAGAAATATTGCAAACAAACTGCAATTTTTATGCAGTACCATAAGATGAAAGTCAGTTTAGCTTTTTGATAACCTCATTCTAATAATCCACTGTGAAAGAGAAGTGACTACAAGTCTCACCAAGAAAATACAGCTTTTAAAGTAGTGCTGGCAACTTTACGCACCCTCTTCAGGAATGTAATTCCTTCTGAATAGCAGTGTGATATTAGCTACATCCACAACAAATGTAATCCACATTTTAAGGTAAAATGATAAAAAACTGCTATTAAACATAATTTCTGCCTATCTTTTCCATAAGTGAATATTCACGGGTCTGTTATATGAATCATCTCCTAAATCATAGAAACATAGAGTGGTTTGGGTTGGAAGGAACCTTGAAGACTATCTAGTTCTATTCCCTGCCATGGACAGGGACACCTCCCACTATTCCAGGTTGCTCCAAGCCCCACCCACCCTGGTCATGGACACTTCCAGGGATGGGGGAGCCACAGCTTCTGTGGGCAGTCTGTGCCAGGGCCTCACCAGCCTCACAGCCAAGAAATTCTTCCTAATATCTAATCTAAAAATGTGTCTCAAAGGGGAAGCCTTGTGAGTCAGTTCAGCATATAAAAATCCAGTCAGTTCAGTGTCTGAAAAAAGAGATGAGGCAGAGATGAGGACAAGTTTGCAGGGAGACGAAATATTACTGGAAAGACAGTGGTCAATGTTTCTACTTCCTTAGTTTCTTCACTTTAGAAACCAGTCAGAACAACTTCTGCAGTCAAATCAGTTATTTGTAATAACTTGTAGAAAACAGGGAGGTGGCAGTGACATAGTGAGCACCCTTGAAAGGAATAAAAAGGAGATTTTGGAGAATACTTACATTGATTTGTCAAAGAAATTGTCGAAAAATTTGTAAAATACAAAAGTGTTTATGTTTCTGTGAAGTAATGAGGCAATAATTGTTACAGATTTGGCAAAACATCAAATGATCTTCTCCTTAAAGTGCACACTTTATAGATAGGGTTATAGATGTGAGGCACATTGATTTTAACATGTCGTTATTCTTGGTCCCTTATGACATGCTCACAAGAAAATAAGAACTTTTCAAGTATAGTTTAGCTGCACAGCTGTTCTTAAAAAGTTGTATTTTTATGTTCATCTATCAGTAGAGAAGTGCCAGACTGTGAAGACATTGCATCTAGGAGTCTAATTGGAGTGTCTTCCAAGAGACTATTCAATTTTATTATGAATTACTTCAGTGATGAATGCCTGTATAGGTGGTACAAGAAGCTCTGTGGAGAAATATAAAGGCAGTAATCTATGTGATGGGATGAGAGTTCAAGCTGATCTTGGTAGATTTAGAAATGATCTGATCTTAGAAAATATTACTGGAATGAGAAATGTAGGTAAAAAGTTTTTTAGCTTGAAGAAGAGAGGGTTGATAGTTTTTTTCAACAGGAAAAAGAAGTCCAATAATTTTGATGACTCTGTAGCCATTTAGAGAAGTAAATCTGATTGAGAACAAAGACAGCAATGAATAAAATTATGATCATTTAATCATTTTGTGCAGGATTACATAGGAGTAGGGCTACTGCTGTCTGTGGTTTTGGATGTTCTTAAGACCAGGGGAAAAGAAGGCCCTTGGGAGAGACACATTTGAGCAGTTGCTTTGGTGGGAGGCAGAATATGTTTATCTCTTTTGATCCCTTCAAGCTCTGTGCTCTTGTGACATTGCATTTTTATGGAGAGTTTAGCAGCATCTCTTGTACAGTCTGAAGGAAACATGCTAAGATTTATTTATCTGTAAGCAATGGAGAAACATCAAGGATGAAGATCAGAACCTGAGTCTGGTAAAAAGAGAAGTCTTATTGAAAAAGTGAGAGGTGAAAAGGAGAGATGGACAGCCATGGGAAGTGTACTGACTATTTTGCCACTACCTAATTAAAACACTGTGCTGGTGAAACCACATAAACGGGTAAAGGTATCTTTTATTTGCAAATTATAGAATGAGGTTATCAGAAAGATTACTAAAAAATGTGGAGTTGAGAGAGGCAAATAAGAAGTAGAGGAGATGACCTACTGTCCTTGATTATAAAGGATGAGCTGGTAGATTGTCACAAGTAGCGCAGGTAAAGGACATGACTGAAAAAGAAATGAAGCTACAAGGGAGAACTTCTTAAAGAAGAAGAAGATAAAGTTGTGTATCCTTTATAATTCTGCAAAACGGTGAATAGTCACTTTCCATGTAATGCATGAAAAGTTACTGTTATGAGCTGCACCACAGAAACTCAAGTAAGGTGGAAAACAACCTGATCTTCTAGTTAGTGAAGTAAGGTTGTGAACTAAGGTGCTGATCAGAGGGAATTCATGCTAACTTACAATATTGTCAGTGCCAATAAAGGTAGTGTTGATATTTTGCTCATCAAATAAAGAGGGGGAAATCTGGATAACTAAGAATGATTTGAGTTTTCAGCAGAGAGGCACAAGTCACCTCCTTATAGCCTGGACAAAACCTGAACACTTAAGCCCTATAGGAGAATTCATCCTCTGACCCTTATGTGTGTACAGCATAAGGGATTTACAACACAATGAGCTTCATACAGAGAGTGAAGCCACAAAGTTACATATATGAAGTAGCCTTCAGGGGTCTCGAAACCACTGTGGAGGTGGTGCAGAGACTTGAAGAGGGGGACCTAGCTTTGGAAAAGCCTCTCCTTACCTGGGATAAGTTGGCTGCCACAAAAGATCTGCCTCATTGTCTCATTCTGTCTTGCATGAGAAGCATTAAATAAATTTTAACCAGCTGCCGCACCTGTTAAATTTCTCAGAGATTGCTCACATATTTCCTTTTTTTTTTTTTGAAAAAGGCAAGTCTCACTGAAGTAAACCCTTATGCTTTAGTAAATGCCCAAGGACCTGTTAATTCAGCCTATTAAATGTTATTGATTCCATGTCTTCTGTAAAAGAAAGCCATCATGGACGGCAATACACGTGCGTGTGTGTTCCTGAGAGCACACATGCTCTGCCCAGGGCTGGAAAGCCAGTTCAGAAGGTTCAAATGCAAAAGATCGTAAACCGATGAAATGAGATAAACAATTAACAAAACACTATTTTCCAAGACATGGAAAATATTCCTACCTTCTATTGAGTGATAAGGGTTTTGTCTGCAGCCATTTGTGCTGGACAAACACAGCCGAGGGAAGCAGAGACTGGTGCAGCTGGGCTGATGGAGGCATACGAGTAACTCACAGAGCCTGGTTTGAGGTCCCTGCTCTGTCTGTGCATCAGAGTATCAAGCCAGAGCTGATATATTTTTAATACAAACTGCTACAGGAAATCCTCCCTTCCAGATTGTCTTCTTTTATATGAGTGTCATGCAATCCCATCCGGCTGAGCTGTACATAATGCAAGGCAGATTTTTTTCTCTGTCTCACAATCTTCTTTTAAAACTTTTTTTTTTTTTAAAATAAATCATAGTACATACAGTGTTTACCTGCAGATTACAGGAAAAATCCAGATTGCGCATTCAGTTTAGTTTGAAAATATTTATATGCTGTTCTGATAACCAGTCCTAAACACACAGGCTGAGCAGTGTTTTCTTTTCTTCCCCTGGAAACCACAGCTCTTTTCCATTCTTTGCCCCGAGGGTCTTGGTTAGCAGACTATGATTTGTGAATATTTCCAGTCAAATTCAGGAAGAAGCAACCTGCTCCTACAAGCTGTCTGATTTATTTGGTATTACAAAGGATATAATCTTAGCTTCAAACTGAAAAATCTCTATCATAATGCTTAATCATCCCTGAATGGTACTGGTTAATTATTTATATAAATTCATACCAATTAAAGACAGAACCCTTCATCTAATGGCAACTTGCCAAAAGATTTTTGTTATTTTCATCATCCTTAAATGAATATAGACAGTTTCATCTTAAGTATTTGAGTGACTGCTCTTTAAAAGGAGACTGTATGGAAAGGCTGCAGGTACAGGTAGCACTAAACACATTCCAGGGTGCAACATCTGATTTTGTTTTGATATTACCACACAGTTATTTCAACAGAGTAAACTTTGGTTTTTTTTATATATTTCCAACTGGAGCCAAGGCTTCATTTCTAATTGCATTTCTGACACTTCTGTTATCTAAGGCAATATTAGTTATATGGGGTTTCATTTTTTAATGCAGTAGGAATAGACAGAAAATATTTCCTGCAAGGAAAAAATGCCTGTGCTTGGCCAGTACCCCAGCTAGAACAGCACCTTATTCTACTAAGAATGACTAGAGGACCCTTCCTGACACTGCTGCTCTTCTTTTCACCTCCTTGGCTTGCTGAAACATCCCCAAATGCCAGCTGACACTGAGAGGGATCACTTCTGATTTGGATGCTAAAATATGCTTTGATGTCCTTACATGTTTTGTGTAGGCTCCAAGTCCTTTATGCCTCACAGCAAAATCACAGTCATACACTATGTAGGATGGAAATGTGTAATTTTTTTCTTCATATTTTTTTTTCCTGCTCATTTGTCTTTTCTATTCTAATTGAGATTATATTTTGGTTTAGTCTGGGTGTGGAGAATTATTGTGAGATGGTGTGTTTTCTTCTTTTTACTTTTTCTTTTTGTTTTTTCCCTTTTCCCAGCATCATAGGAAAGAGTTGTTTGGTTTCTTCCATGTTCTTTAAGTTAAAACATTTATGAATAGAGACTTGTAAAACATATTATTTTTCGTTTCCCTCCTTTCATAAAAATTAATCTACAATTTGTAACTAAACTGTTTTTAAGATCATAATATTTGACTACATAAGGCCTATTAGATTGCAATCTTACAATTTGATTAGTCTTGGATATACAATTCCAAGCTTTGAATAAATACAATCTCTATTTTCCAAGTTCTTGAACTTCAATTTACCTTTGAATAAATTACAATACACTAAGAATTAATTATTTCCTCATTGGAACTTGAAGCTAAATAAAAAGTTTCAAGTCCTTTTCCCATTGAGAAGATATTTTTAACATATTCCAACGTTCATCTATCAAAAAATCCTGATTTATGTAGCCATACATGTAGTATTTCCCACTGAAGTCACTCTGTGCATGATCAAGACTTTCTCAAAGCTTAGCACTTTATCTAATTGCTTAAACACAAGACTCCTTTTCCAACTTTAGCAGCTTATTTAGGAAAAAAAAATTAAAAAATTGGCCCAAGAAGCTTGTGTCTGCCTCAGATTAGAGACCCATAAGATCATTATTTACACCACTCCCTTCCTCATGACAAACTTCTGCTACGGCTGCCAGACTGACAGTTCTGCAAACTTGATCTAACTTCATCCTGCAAGGTCTGTAGCTCTTAGTAGGCAACCAGGCATCATCAGCTCTGTCTTTTCCATGTGTTACTCTGGGGAAAAACTATCATAAACATGTTGTTTGTAAGAGGTTTTTTGACTTTTTGATTTTTCTTAATGCCACACCACCATACAAGTTATTTGTGTCCCACTAATGCACGTTGGAAGTTATAGTGCTAATATTAAATATATAATCATTATAATCTCTTCCTTTCCTTTGCTTACTGTTGGACTGACTGAGCCAAGAGCCTTGTGGAAAGAAATCACCATACGATAGTAGAATGATTTGGTTTGAGGGAAACCTTTAAGTTCATCTAGTTCCAAACTCCTTCCATGGGCAGGGACATCTCCCACTAGACCAGATTGCTCCAAGTCCCAGACAACCTGGCCTAGAACACTTCCAGCTTCTCAGGGCAACACATTCCATGGATAAAGACTTATTTAGTTTGTAGCTGAAGTGTAAATATGCAAGAAAATTGAATCTGGACTACATATATATTCATTAAAAGATATTTCTTGGTGGCTCAGAGACTAACTGGGTTGGTTGATACCTTACCATTGTCTGGCTGCAGTTTCCTGTGGGTGAGCTACAGCTGCTCCTTGGAAAGTCTCTTACATCTTATGAGATAAAAAAGAACTTAGTCATGAGACTTACTAGGTCTGGAAATAAGTATTGGTGTACATCAGTATTGTAGTGGGGAAAGGGGCAAGAGAAAGAACTTTGATCAACTTTATGCTTAAAATATTACATGCAGAAGTTACTGGAGTCTGTTTTCATTCATTTTGTGTGTAATGAACATTTCAGTTGTTTTATACAAACAGAATTACGCCCACAAACGCCTGTTTAATGACCTGCAGCTAATGAAAATCTAAGCAATGAAGATGTCATCTCTGATCCTTCAAAGCTTACATAACACAAATGTTTTTCAATCCTACATTGCTTCTCTGGAGGAATATGTTAGTGATTTCTCCCTGTCCAAGTAAGAAACAGCCATAAACCCTGTTCTCATGGGTATGCTTTCTTTATCATCCCTTTTACTGCACTTTTGTATAATACACTGCCATGGACACTGAGAGTGTCCTCAGGGGGACAGTGTAAAATACTAGGCTATCCAACAGAGACTGTTTTACTCCCATTTCATTTGAACAGGGACAAATGTTAAGACCATGTGCAGCAGGAAGCTTTGGGAGCAGTAATTTCACAGAGCTTAAGAAAGCAAACATTTGGGAATTCTCTGGGCACTGCCTAAAATACTTACCTGGGAGGTGAGCACCTTGTGATCTTTAATGTATTTATCTACACAACACCCCTGAGAAACAAGGAAGTGCTGTTATCTCTGTGCTTGAAGAACTAAAACCCAAAGACATAGGCTAGAAAAGATTTTATATATATCCAGCCAGTGGATATATATATTTTTTTTGAGCAAGCCTCATGCTTTTTTTACCCCCATAAAGGGAAAAAGAATGAATATAGGCATATATGGATTAATGAGGTGACCTGCTTGACATTATCAGTGCTGTTTGAATAGAGAGAGGATGCAACTGCAGACCTGACTAACGCTGTCACCGCTGGGCCATTTTGGTTCTTCCTTTGGGCTTTCTCATCCCATAACATAAAAGATACCGTGTTCTTGGGTCACCTTTTGCCTTTGAAGTTTTTTCTCCTAGTGACCATGTCTAACTATCAAAGGACAAATTTCAATTTATGAATGAGTTCAAAGTGCTTCCACAGTGGTTATATCCATTCCTGTAAGTGCAGGGGCACTACTGCATTCCTTTTTGCTATGACTATGGCCTTGCTCATTATTTTGTAGAGGCCAATTTATAAGAAACATAATAAAAATGCTCAGAAGCCAGGAAGTGTCAGAAATGAATTTAAAAAAAAAAAAAAAAGGTCTGAAAGGATGTTTGATATAGGCTTGAGAGCTGGAGTAGGAAGTGAAAGCAGCAAGGGGAAAGTTATTCAAGAAATAAAGCTGAAATCTTAACAGACACAGCAAGACAGAGGCATGTAGTGAAGTCAGCAATTACATCTGCCCAATGGAGATATGAAAATTCAAGTATCAAGCTTACTTTGAGAGCCCTTTCAGTGGGGGAATATAGCAACAGAGATAGTGAGGCTGTTTGTCTCAGAAACATAATTGCCATTAAACTACAAGTACGGTAACAGTTCACAAGGCTGGCAGCATCACTGTTAGAAATAACAAGGTAATTTTTTTACCTTCAGTCAATGTAAGTATCCTGCAGGATGAAAGGAAGTCTGCTTCCCTCAAAATACTGTGGAAAAAACATCCATGAACATGACACGGCCATGGACAGAGAGAATTACAGAGTTTGCACATCATAACACTTCTAAAAGGTAGCACACTGGGAGGTGCTCTGTGCTGGGAAATGATACTCAGCCGCTTCACCTATGCTCTCCTACAAAGGAACTTCAGGTTTCTTAGATTTTGGAAAGCAATACCTCACAGATAATCTCTGAGTTTAATATGACACCAAGAACAACATGCCATTCTTATGAAACCAGGACAGCATCAGAGATTGTAAGCATACTGATTCTGTGGAACTTAAAAAAAAAAACCAAACCAGAAAACCCTACAGATATGGGCTAATATTCGGAAGGCTTTTTTTTGTTTGTTTGGGTTTTTTGGTTGTTGTTGTTTTTTTGGGGGAAGGGTGTTTTTTTGTGCTTTAGCTGTTATAAAGTATAAGACAAAGGGAAAGCATGAAGATGAAGGCAAAAACAAGAGGATGGACTAAGCAGCAGCAAGCTGATGCAGGGTGTGCTGGCCAAGGAGTTTCTTAACAACTCTTATGTTATCCTTGACAAACATCATTAGTAACATAGGATGCTTTCATCCTGAGGCTCTTCAGGCTTGTTTGTTCTCTGCTTTGTTTTTGTTCGACTCTGTTTTCTATTAAAACTGTGGAGGAAACAGTGTCCATGCTGCTGGCTACTTCTCTGTAACCTCAGAAAGAGCTTACAAAGGCAATGCTGTGTGATTGTTTGTGTTTTATGGAGTAAACAATTTGAAAATGTGTATTGTACAAACTATATTTATGACATGGGCCATTTCCTAGCACACTAAAGGACACCTTGGCTTCCTGTACCCAGTGGGTGGAAAGCTGATTGAATGAGACCAGGCTGCAACTCTCCCTTTGCCACAGAATTCCTGAGGGAACTGTAAGCCAGATGCTGCCTCAGATTATCTCTGTGTCCACACCAACAGTTTAAAAATTAAGCATTTATTTTTGAGATGGAGTTTTATATATTTCAATAAACTCTTTAAAAACCTCTCTTCCTGATTCCATCTCACTCCAAACCTCTAAAATATTTGTAGCAAAGGCTTTAAAATATTTAAAAGATATTTAAAAGTGGCAGATATGAATAGCTAAAGAATAAGAAAACAGAACCAAAACCAAAACATCAGGGCAAGACCAGGAACAGCATCATAAACACCCTGAGTTTTAGGAGGACTTCTCTTAAAAAATGCAGAGGACAAATATGAAAAGCTCAATGTCCAATGAATTTAGCACAGGCTTCCTAGTGTTCCAGCTAACAGCAGCTGCTAACACCCCCACACATTTAAAGACGTGTTTTTTCATTCAGTTGATTGCATATATTAAAATAGATTTTTGAAGGAATGATGTTACTGCCCATGGTTTCTTATCTTTCTTTGGGAATTGTATTAATTCACTTTCCCTGAAGGATACACAAAGGCAAGAGACAAAGCTTCTGGCCAGTAAAAGGTTATATAAAAAATCTTTCAAGAAATAGATGTATTGGAGTAAATGTCTTACCAACATTTCAGCATCTTGATATACGTCTGATTCTCTGGCATTCTAACCTCCGTGTCCAGTTTAAGTTTGATGTGACATTTCTCTTTCCAGAAGAATTTAGGTGAGAACACTCAGGACATCTCAGCTGAATCTCATTGTAGGTGGTGAGACTTTGCATAGGACAAAGACTAAATTAATACCTTTATCTAATGCAGGATCATGACCTGTCTTTGCGGTCTACAGGCTCCATGTTTTCAAATAACACAGAGCAGTGTCCCAGAAATTACAAGACTGATATGAGTCTGTATAGGTAGTCAAATATAGGTAAGGATCTTCTTTATCTTTGAGGTCTAGCTGCAATAGAGTAGGAGATATGTGTAAATCCTTCTTCTCCACAGATGAGCCATCATGGAAAAGCCTTGGTAGTACCTGTTGATTAGTTCAGTGGAAGATTGTTTACACAAACAGGCTGAACTGTTCTTGATAGCATAATAAAAGAGTGGCTCAGGCAGATACTTACTGGACTGGGAAGATAAAAGGGTGTTCAATTACTAACCTTAAGTCATCCCACCTAACTCATTGTTAATGCAGTATTTAGTTATGAAGGAAAATAACCAGGTATGGGGTCCTCAGCTCAAAAAAAGACATAGAATTGCTGGAACAAGCCCAGAGGAGGCCACAGAGATGTTCCAACGGATGGAGCACCTTTGCTATTAAAGGCAGGCTGAGGGAGCTGGTGGTGTTCAATCTGAAGAAGAGAAGGCTCCAAGGAGACCTGGGAGCCCCTTCCAGTGCCTAAAAGAGACATAAAAAAAGGTGGAGAGTAACTTTTTTTCATGAGTGCATAGTGATAGGACAAGGGGAATGGTTTTAAACTAAATTAGAAGAAGTTTAGATTAGATATTTGTAAGAAGTTCTCGGCTGTGAGGGTGGTGAGGCCCTGGCACAGGTTAACCAGAGAAGCTGTGGCTGCCTCATCCTTGGAAGCGTTCAAGGCCAGGTTGGACAGAGCAACCTGGTCTAGTGGAAGGGCTCCTTGTCCATGGCAGTGCTGTTGGGGTATGAGCTTTAGGGTCCCTTACAATTCAAACCATTCTATGATTCTATGAAATAAGTATTCTCAGGGTGTGATTTAGTTCACCTAAAAACTAAGCTACCATACAAAGATAGCTCTCAGTCTTCATTACCCATGAAGCAGCTACAAATGAGTGATATCCTCATTTAGGTTTATCAGCTGAGGGTCTAATCACTGGCAGGATAATTTCCACCCCCCTTCCCCCCAGGAAATTTCTTATCTACTTCATACTTATTTGTTTACTTTCTCCAATTTGTGCTTTCACCATGAACATGAAAGGTACTCAGTTTTATGAGTTTCACAGCAGCATTCCATAAAACCCAACAGAAAAGACACTTGGTTTTCCATACTCTAATATATAGATTAAATAAATTCAGTCTGGCTTTGGTCTTGAATGAACCAGTAAGCTCCCTTGGATGCTAAATGCAGACATGAAACAGAACACTGTGCTTCAGATCCCATAGCCTAAGGATCACATGGATGCAAAACATCCAGGTTAAGAATCAAGATACTGTAAATTATATGGATGACAAAGATGGCTCAGGCATAATTAGGCCGGCCCAGACTCACCTGATTCTGGATTTTGGAGTCATCTGTGACAATTGTTCTCTGTATTTGTATGAAGGGAGGGAACAATGGAAGAAAAGCAGTAAGGAAAGAAAAGCAGTAAGAGAAGAAATTGTTGAAGAAAGTATCCCAAAATCAAATGTTTTATATTTACCTGATGCACCTTATTAAGTAATTTTGTTATTTTCTTGCTTTATTGCCACAAGCAGATTTATTTTGATAAAGGAAAACCAAAGGTACTATTATCAGGCAAATCCCCCCTGTGTTTACTTTTTTAAACAAAGATTAAATGCATACAACTTTTAAACTTTAATGAATTTGAGTCTGTTCTAGCCAGGGGTGATTTGTTATCCCAAATCCTTGTGCCATCATATTAATGACTGCTTGCACCAAGGGGCATACAGGGTAATCCCCCATCTCTAGCAATGTCAGCTCTGTGGTGATTGCTGTGTAATTTATCAGAGACTACTGTTGGAAAGAGGACATTGTAATCTGATGCATAATGAAATTTATTAATGGTGTCCTGCATAATTTATGGAATCTAATGGTACTAATGTAGGTATAAGTATAACATATAAACAATTTTCTTACATTAAGTCTATGAACTAACATGTCATGAGAAATTAAGGGCTGGGATTTTTAATTTTGCCAGCTCTTGTTGAATTGGCCCATTTTAGCAGATATACAGGAATAACTGATTTCCTGTAAAACCCTAAAAGAAGCCACCACTACGAGGAATGTTTGCAAACATTCTGTTACATGGTATTTGCTTTCCCATTGTGCTTTATCTGACTGAGGTTTGAAATCCCACTGGGACAAGCACTGTATAAATATCAGCAAAGAACAACTCCTACCCCAAATAGCTGAAAGTGTACAAGGACAAAAGGGAGCCAAAGGAAAGGAGACATTATTTTTTTCCTCCGTCTCATAAGTGGTGTTTTGAAGACAAGACTTGGAGAACTGAGAAATTAATAATCAGATGCACAAAAGTATTTATATTGGTACCTTTCCCAGCTGACTATTTCTATTGAATTTCTCAGGTCTTAGAAATATACACATATTTAAGTATGTGACCAGAAGATATATGGCTAAGACCACAGCAAAGAGATGAAACAGAATTTAAACTGGCATCTTTTTAATCCCAAAGTATTTATTCTATGAATAAAACAACACCTTTCATATAAGTGGTTTTGAAAGTAAGGTTTTTAAAACACCAGAGTTCGGTATAAATATGTGCGGCCACAAGCACCCCCTGCCCAGTTTGTTAAAGGGAGGAAGTGCTCCGAACCAAGATCATGCATACTAAATCCAGCTTTATTTTAATTTTTATGGTTGTCGCTATGAACACCTGAATATAGTGTTTTATAATGGCTCCTCTGACAGGCTGTTATAACTTCAATGGTACTAATAATACTGCTGTAATTAGTGACTTTTGTATTGTATTAACAAATGCCAGAGTGTGCTACCAGTCTTCCAGTTGACTTATCCAGGTTTTAATTAGTGTCTATCTTTCTTTTCTTTGTGGAGACATACACTTACTAAAATGACTCAATGCTTTGCACCATGTACAGGTCAAAATATCCACCTGTCAAGTGGGTTTAGAGCTGCATGGAAGGAGGAAACGACTTGCGACATTTTATTATTGGAACAGATTGCATATTTCTCCAAATAGAAATGGGAGGAATTGTGTGACAGATGGATCAAAACCTTCCTGTTGTTGAAAACCAACAGATGAAACAGACTTCTCTTATAGCACTAGCTGGATAGCAAGATGATGATTAACTAGACCTAAATGAATCTTCTGCCCCTTGGCTCGAAGCACTCATGAGACACTTATGAATTGGATGATTTTTCTGTATTATATTTCACATCTTAGCAATATGAATGTGGTGTGTATGTACATGTTTACACATATATACATGTATAAATATCAATATGGGCATAAATATTAAAATATAATTCTAAAATCATTTTAATTTCCATAATAAATTGGTTCATAATCTATGTTTAAGTTGCCTTTAACTAATACTGGAGTATGTACAGTGTCAATACACCTATGTGTGAATAATATTGCCTAATTTAGTATGAAGTGCCATCTATTAGAGATTTAGAGCTTTCAGTGCAAGGCTATTGACTCAATCTTACTAAAATAGAATTTACCAGTTCTTGAAATGTCTTTCGTGGCACAGTACTGATTGTACAGCACATGGAGAAGAACACTCATGTATAGTGAAACTGGAATGGCAGGATTCCTTAAGCAAGTTGGTAGTCGCATATTAATCATTACATCTCACTAAGAGTTACTCAGTACTTCATCAAATGGATGTCTTTACTAAGTCATGGAAAGTCCACTCTTCACTATTATCTCCGTGAGTGCAGGAAGTTTTAATTCTTTGAACATATATCACAGATTTCAAAGGCACTGCTTGATTGGCCTAAACATAAAGAATGCTCTTAGTTGTTTGCTTTGTTATCTTTTTTTCCACTTTTTAAGTGGAAAATATATATGCCACTTAGGAGTAGCTGTCATTTGCTCATGAAAGAGCACATCAAGACTTTTGCTGTCACTAAAATGGGAGAAGCTCAAAGAAGCTGCTGATAGAATAATGTACATTCAAGAAGCAATTGTGAGTGAAGGAGAACAGGCACATAACACTCTAGCCACCAGGAGGAATCTGGCAGATGAATCTAAGCGTGAGGATTGATCCCTAGGTGTGTTCCTAGGAAGAGCAATAGAAGTGATAAAAGCACTGAAACAGTTCACACGCTC
>VWZF01003471.1:146827-182966 GCA_013396755.1 Sclerurus mexicanus | reverse complement strand
TGGAAGATGAATTACATGCATAATGTGTGTTTTTAGCACAGTCAAGTTAAGAGCTTGACACTTAGTAAAAACCGGATGGCTTGTTGCTCAGAAGTCATAATAGTTC
Organism: Sclerurus mexicanus; assembly: GCA_013396755.1. Taxonomy (NCBI): domain Eukaryota; kingdom Metazoa; phylum Chordata; class Aves; order Passeriformes; family Furnariidae; genus Sclerurus; species Sclerurus mexicanus. The sequence goes on along the minus strand of VWZF01003471.1, from coordinate 182,860 downwards.
CTCCTGGTTCTAAATTCTCCACATCTGGCATTTATTCCCAAAGAACTGCTCTTATGGGATGTGTGTTTCTATTTCTGTAATGGAAAGAAGATGGTGAAGGAAAGCGGTTCATTGCCAACCTGAGGGTTCACAGGGCAATTTGAATAATACAAATCAGTACTGGGAAGACTTTAACAGTTTTACTCTTTAGCTGACCGTAGTAGGGCTTCATTTATCAGGTCCTCTTCTTTTTCTCTCTCTTTTTTTTTTTTTTTTCCCAAAAAAAAAAAAAAGACTTGTAATAGAGGATTTATCAACCTTTGATGTCCCAGGAAATACTAACAAGTTTAAAACAGTGTTATGAACATGACATTGTTCCCTTGACTCACAAAATCCTGTGCTAGCTCCAGTAATATTTGGCACTTTGCAGAATACTGCAAGACAACGACCATTTATAGGCTCATGAATTGCATCTCAAATTATCTTTATGTTAAGTTGCATCACAGTGATGTAGGATTCTGTGATAACTGGTCACAAGACAATTTCTGTGACAAAAAATGTTAACCTGGTGGAAAATTGCTGACACATTAACAGGCACTAATGCAGCAATAGCTCCTTACTGCACTCTAAATTGTATGAAGTAGTTTATGACCTCTATGCTTTTTCCTCCTCTAACTTTGTAATGCTAAATAAAAGTTATACTCAAACTGTTACATTGGCTTAGAAAATAAGAAATTAATTATGAACACCTCATTTAATGCTGGAGGAGTACAGTGTCCACAGTTTCTTTAAGGCATCAGTGAGGTAATTTCACTGCTGACAATTGAACAGTTATACAGAACACATCTAAATGCTCTCAGTCAATGAATCCCCAGAGTGTTTCTGCTTCATTAACTGTTTACATGGTGACCTCAGTATAAAGGTTTTAGCCTGATGAAGTGTCTGCTTTGCATGCTGCTGTAGGCAACTTCAGAATAGTTGTCCCTGATTATTCATGATATACTCAAAATTTAGAAGTAACACACTAGCTTGTTCCATACTGCCACATCACCTCTTGCTGTGCTAACCTCTCAACAGTTTCTGTAATGCTGCAACAGACAATAACAACATGCCCATTTCTGGTGCCCTCCATCAGGCAGAGTCAGATGCTTTCACTGATGTTTCATGGTGATATTTCAAGTACTCCTAGTCCCAAACTTTGCATTTGAATGGTATAACAGCTACTTCACTCTTTTTTAATGTTGCCGTTATTTGCCTCATGAATCACAAGGCCAAGGAAGCCCATGATATTTAAATTTTATAGCACTGTCTTCTGAAATAACTTTCTAACTCAGCACAAAGTGAAGAGGAACAATTTACCTTACATGAACTGCTATTTGGTTTACAGAAATAACTCCCAGGAGAACACTGACTGTCCAAATTATTACCTTCGATATCCCTCCGTGGGGTTGTGCAGAGCAAATAACACTTACTCATCTTCTGCTCATATACAACAATATGGATGAATAAATGGTATAAGTTTAAATTCCATGATAAGAGATAGTATTTGATAGATGCATTCCAGCTACCTTGTAACTCGCAGTAAGTCAGAAATCCCTTACAATATTGCAGTGGTTTTATTCTGCAATCAAAACGCTAATGTATCTTTTAGTTGATGAGATAAAACATTGGAGATTTCATGGTCTCAGCACACAATAATGGCATAATAACTAAACCTTTGTGGTTGGCAAATGCATTTTTTTCCTCTTTTTGATTTGTCTTTTATTTACTATTAAGGGGAAAAGTGAATCCTTTTTATATATATTTAGATTCTATATAAGATTATATAAGGATATCTAATTCTCAGGTGGTCTATAGTTAAGGAAAGCTAGATTGCACTGAATATCAGAAAGGAAATTTTGCTTTTGGCAGGCTTTATTAAATATACATAATTATCTGAAAGAATGACTAGAGACCCTCACTCAAAGCTTTGCTACATTTTAAGTTGCCCATTCCATACAGAAATTTTATGTATTTCCCCTGAGACAATCTTTACATAGAAGCAGAGAAGTTATGGATTGTAACTAGGGAAGAAGATGTACTTTAGCCCTCTGTAAGAATACCATTGCTCCCTGGAGGGCAGTTGCTAGTGATGTGTGTTGTCTGCTGTTAAAAACCTTGAGTAAGGGTCTTCTGATACTTTTTTAAATACAACTTTGATATTAAACAGGTGGGAGATGTACAGCAAAGGTAAATCACGACAGTTCCATAGCCATTTGCACAACATGTATTATTGCACTGCCCCTACCCAGACACACACTCCTGGCCCAGAGGTCACTTTGGCAACCCTGCAGTGAGTCTGCAGCAGCTTCAATGCGTTCATTGAAAGTTACTTTCTTGTAAGTGAGCCTGTGTTCCCCCTGAAGGACCACATTTCTGTGAAAATCCACAACACTGATGATTTCTAACACAACAGCACCCTGCAGAACTGCCAGCACTGTGGCTTTTATGGTTGTTAAAAGAGGGTTTTGCAATCCAGGATAACAGACTGAAGATGTGAAGGCAAAACTGGACTGGCTCTTTTGATGGTGGAAATGACATAGTGGCATTTATTTTGATACTATAACATGAACTAGTACTCGCTGAAGGATCAACCATGAAATAATAAAACTTTGAATTTATTTTAGGAGTATTTTCCTCTGTGGGTCTGTTTCTGCCTGCCACTTTTTCTTCTTATTCTGAAAAGATAACCTGTGGAGAGAAGGAATCTAGGTTCTATTACTTTGGTTTAAAAGACAGTAATATTCAAGAAAGAGCCAATACTATTTATGGACAGTCATGCTTTCAATAGATGATTAATTCCCATTCTAGAACAAAAGATTTGGACTGAATCACAATGAGTGTCTTTAGAACCCTTAAGTTTTCATGGTTAAAGATTTAAATTATGTTGTTTCTTCAAAATATTTAAACACAGAAAAATTATAAAGACAATTTTACATCTCTTATCCTCTCAGATGTAAGTAGGATCTTAATTCTCAGGGATCTTCTACAGATCATATAGCAGTATAAACCTCAAAGCTTTTAACTTCTATGAAAACACTATATAACTAATAATACAATTCCTAAAAATGGTTATTTTAGCACAAAATTTTCCATTGTTTGTTTTGTGTGGTCATGTGACTTCCTTACATACATAAATATCATCTGCTCAAGGCATAGCAATCTAGATTCTTAATTAAGATTTTACTCCTCCAATCTCTTGATTTTGAGGAAGTGAAAATATGAAAAAGTGCTCAACTATTTCCTTCTTTCTGAAAAAGGATTTTACTTCCATTTCAATTTTGAAACAAAATGGGGTTTGCGTTTTGGTGGGATTTGTTTGTTTGTTTGTTTGTTTTTGGTGGGGGATATTTTTGGTTTTTTGGTTGGTTGGTTGGTTGGTTTTGGTAATTTTTTTTTTTTTTGGTGTGTGTTTTGGTTTTTTATAATACAGTAAATTGAAGTATAGGTTNGAGGAGAGGAGAGGAGAGGAGAGGAGAGGATTTACAGAGACTTTTCATTCAGGCAACGGATTTATAGTCAAGAAAATAGCATGTGTTTATTATGTTGTTTTCTGATTTGAAAATGTCTTCAAGTCAGGTTAGAAATGTTCAATTCTTGATTTTCTGGTACTCTGAAAGTCATATAGGTTTAAAGACTAAGCTTTAAGTCTCACCCTATAGAGGTATAAATAGAGTAGAAATAGAAGAATGGAGAAGATGGATATCACCCTTGCCATGGGAGTGAAACAAGAGGATGAGGTGGAAGTTTTGTCCCACCTTTTACCCAGCACCTCGAGGGTTAGCACATTTGCCAGTAGCATAGGACACCCAGGTTCAGTTCACTCTTTCTTTCCAAATCACATCAGCAGAGGACTGAAGGGGACATGGGTCATCAAGTCTCACTCCTGGTTATTGCAGACAAGTGAATCACTTTTATTATTCCCTTCATAAACATGTGAATCGTCTTTGTTTTGATTTAAGAACATTCAAAGCTGCATCCTGCTTAGCCTCAGATGCACTCTTGACTTTTACATAATTCACAGACATAAGAACAATAAGAGCCTCTGCCTGTAATTTTCTTCACTGCAGGCAGCCTGTTTATCTTCAGATTGCTCAGTGGCTGAATTCTTAAATTTGCTTAGGTAGCTATTAATTAATAGTGCTGCACTGAAGTCCTGGCAGCTACCAAAATGATATTTTCAAAATTTTTGTGGCTTGTTAATATTGCAAATGCAATTAGGAAGAACTGACAAGGAAGGCTGTAATAGGTTGAAAACGTATAAATACAAATATAGCAAAAATTGTAGTAGCAAAATTTGTAGTAGCTTTGTTTCCTGAAAAAATGAAATTATTAAGATGTAATAATTTAAAAATAAACTTTGACTGTGGTTTCTGATAGGTATTTGATATTCTTGTGAGCATTTACATTCAGTGGGGATTTCACTCTGATTAATTCAGAAATATCTAAGGAACTGAAAGTGTCAGTCAGACTTCTCCAGCATTCCCATGAACAAAGGCACAATAAATAAAACAAAACAAAAATAACATAATCAAATAATAAAAATCTCATGGCATTTGAAATTAATTTTAAATTAATGTTGTGGTGTTTTTTAGGTCATTATAAGTCAGGGATTCATTACTATAGTAATCTTTCTTTTCTATTGCAGTTTGTTCCTCCTCCCTTTATCTGAAAAAATATATTAAAAGCACCTCTCTGTTTCTACAACCTGTCTTCTTTTTTAAGGCAGAAAAGCTTCTGGGACCAGGACTATGCCTCATTTTATACATGTGCAGTACCCAACATACATGTTCATACTGAGGCTGGTTTTGACCACTATCCTCTATAGAGATTTAATAACAATGCAAATAGCAACACTAAAAATTATCTGCTTCAATACTTTATTTTCTTTAAGTAAGCTAATATAAAATTCTTACTCTTTTTTTTCCTCTGGTTTGAAGTGTCAAAAAGACATGCAGTAATTTCTTAGATTAAATTTGTAGATCATAAATGTCTACTTACTATCCTGTCAACAGAACTTGCAAAAAAAAAATAATTTAGGGGAAAAAAAAAAAGGAAAGTTGTGTGTATTTGCTTGTAACAGTGGGGAAAAAGAAACAAATTTTGACATACTGCCCCTGCCATTTAAATATTTACTCCTCACATAAATAAACACAGATGTTAATAAAAAACCCATCCTCGCTAGAATTGGTGAATATGAAGTACCTTTGATTTGGTCTTAGTCCAGCTGTACTGAATTTTACCAACAGTGATGCAGCCACATGTGCCAGTAACTTTTGCATCATTAATTTGACTTCTACAAACAATAAGGTTTTATGGGTCCCTACAGTGATTATCCCATGAACTGATATGCAGGGCAAGAGTGTTTTGTATCTAGATATTGAAACTATTAATTGCCTTGATGCCATCAAAGTCATAATCTAGCACAGCAGAAGTGCCTGGGTATAATGTCCCAGTAATCCCAAGATACTTGAAAGCGTATTTTTAAATGTGGATTACTGTCTCATATTTTCAGAGGTCAGTGAAGGTATGAGTATCAGGGAAAAAAAGATTTAAAATTGTAATCAAGGCTGAGAAGGTTACATGCAGAAGCACAGTAAATAAGGATAATACTTAAAATTTTATAGCGATATTAATTGTCCTTAATTTTCCTCTATTTTTTTCTCCAGAAGAAACATTCTTAAAACAGTACAGCTGCAAAAGGGTATGTAATAGAGCTCTGATACAGCCTCTGTTGCTTTCACTGGAGAAAAATGTGCAGAAGGGCAGAAGTGGTTGGTCTCCAGAAGACAAAAATTTTACTGTGCTCTCCATCTCCTCATTCATCTCTAATTACTCAAGGAGGTGCAAAGGAACAATTCTACACCCTTTCTTGTGTGTATAACCCATGAATTATGAATAACAGCTACTTCCCTCCATCCCAAAGCTTATGCTTTGGATGCTTCCACAGAACTCAGTCCTTTCCACTCAATTACTTATTTGCTCTATGAATCTGATGGGGATGATTTTTATAATCCACTCTGAAGTGCCCATAACAATCTCAAAGTGAGAAAATTGCCTAAATTTTACCTCAGCTTTCTTGATAACTGCCTGAATAATCATTGAGAAAGACAGTTGAATTTATATAACAAAGAGCTAATATTGACTCTATAATTTTTGCAGTTAATCTTGTGACCCAACACTTATTTGTAGATTTTAAGACCATTGCTTGACTTTACTGAGACTGTATCTCCCAGATACTTAATTCAGATTTTGTAGACCACGGTCCTACACTTCAGCAGTCTGTATAAATATGGAACAGTTAGGGAAGAGATATGGTCCTGGCCCAATGAGAATATGTAAGGGCAATCCCTGTTTCCATCACATCTTAGCTGAAACTGTGATCTTCATACTGCTGAACACAAGCTTATGAATGGCTCCCAGCATAACTATTCCTGAAAATATAAGAATGATGGTTTTGTTCTTTATATGGCCTTATGTTAGAAATTAAAAGGCTAAGAGGTTAGGCATCTTCTGGAGTTCTAGACTTCCTTGTAGCTAAGGCAGGGATGTAGGCACCTCCAAGGTAGGAGTGATTTCTCCAGTGCCATCTAGAAGGAAAAACGGCACCTTCTGCCACCCTAAATCAAGAGTTTCACATGTGAGAAGAACTTCACTCTGGAGATGTGTCTATGAAATAACCAACACTTGGAAAACCTTTAGATAAGATTCATCTATTTGAATAGAGGTGTCTCATGCAGGTGTCTATCAGCTTAGACTGTTCATCATTAAAGGAGAGCTATTTGACACAGTCAATGGTGTTTAGAAATATCATTTGCAATTGTGTAGGGAGATATGAGGTACTGTCACCCTTGCCTATTTCAATTTGCTATATTGAGGAATAAGAGAAGTGAATGTGTGACCTATTGATACAAAAAGTCAAATTTTGAATGTTCTGCCAAACACTGAAACATTAATCCCAGCTGTAAGTCCTGTTGTTACTCTCTTCATCAGTAAAGCTTGGCTGTTTTTATTGGTGATCACCCAAATTTTCCATAGGGACATGTCTGTCTTCCACAAAGATTGTTTTTCCTGACCGTGGATACCCCTTCTCTGAAAGTGTTCAAGGCCAGGTTGGATGGGGCTTGGAGTCACCTGGTCTAATATCCCTGCCCATGGCAGTGGACTTGAAATGAGATGGTCTTTAAGGTCCATTCCAGTCCAAACTATTCTGTTATTTTACTGCAGTTGCTTTTCATCCTTGATTACAGGACTAGCACTGGCCATGCAGAGAGGGAAGCATTTTGAGAGATGGATTTGGCCAAGGATGAGAAACACAGATGTGGAACATGATTAACTGCAAACTCCATTTTCTTGTCTGTCCTTCATCAAGCTCATGAAGATGGGTCCCTTCCAGCTCAGCATATTCTATGATTCCATGATTCTCTTTTCAATGATTGCAATAGTTACCTCCTGCTGTTTCACTAATACCTATGTGAGCCAACCAAGACAATATGAACTCAAAAATCTATATACTCAACTGGTGATGAGGTTAAAAAAAAAAAAAACAAACATTCAACTCATGAGTGTTCAAGAAAAACTCAGACAATTTTCCGCGTGCTACAGAGATAAACTGCTGAGATACAAAGAGAAATTACAAAAAAAAGAAAAAAAGAAAAAACCAAACCAAAACCAAACCAAATCAAATAAGCAAACCCCCTCAAATAATGTCAGAACAAAACCAACAAAAGGACAACAGAAATGCCCAAACAAACAAGAAAACCCACCAAAGAAACAAGCAAAAAACTCCAAATAGAACCCCTCTAAACCCAACCTCAACTCCCACCTTCTCAAAATTCCTTATCCAACATCTGCTAAGAAGTGCAACTTAAGTCATGGGGATGCATTCACTATCAAAGTCAAAATAACATGAAATTATCCAAATGTTCTCTTCAATTGCCATGCAGAAAAATGCATAGTTGCATAAGCACTCCATCTTTCATTTAATAAATATTTGTGAGAAGAAGAAAAAAATCAGTCAAAATTCTGTAGATATAATTTATAAGGTTCTCTGTTGTAGCTTTTCAGTAGACGCACGAGATGTGTTGCAGCCTGTGCCTTGCAGATGCCCAGAAAATAATAATGATATTGTTTAGTATGATATTCTTGTGACTATTGATTTGCTTTCATAGGAACGTTGATTTTCTGAAGCTTTGTACGAACGTGATGGATCCTGATCAGCTGAATGATCAGCTCTGAGACCTGATTCAGCATCTTCATTTAGGTTGAGTAACACCTTATAGATCAAAACTGAGCTGTGAAAGGATAAGAAATCCAGTTATTTCAACACAGCGTCCACAGGTCTTCTGCAAAGGATTCAAAATGATATTTTTTCAACTCTCAAAATTTTATGCCTTGAAAGACATCATGTGTTGTTTGAGTTTCAGGTAGACAAAAGTAAATGTCTCATTTATTACTAGTTAGACTTGAAGTTTGCTAGGATAGGAAGGTACCTTTCTGTTCTGTCCTTACACAGTGCCTTTCACATTGCCATTCTGACTTTCAGCAGTGACGTAAGGGAAGAAAAATAAGGGGAAATAATATTTCTTCTTACATTTAAATAAATGATCTACCTGTCCACCAAGTTCACTCTTTGAACCAATTTTAAATGTATTCCACCCTCTTAAACACCTACTCATACTGAGAAAAATTTATTCCCATTAAACTCCCTTGATTGTGATGGGGTTTTGACAGAGGTAAACCCAGCCCTGCATGTCTAACCTATGCCTTGGACAAGCAGCAGAATTAGGGAGTTGAATTAATTTCCTTTGCCTCGATTTGCAAACTGTGCAGTAATCTGCACATTTAATTCTATCCTTCGCGTATTATTTTCTGAGCAAGGACACAATTGGCTACAGATTTGACATCTTTGTGACAGTGAGTCTGTGGCAGCACTGAAAAGAAAGGAGAAAGGAGCAGGGTCACAGAGAGGACAAAAGGAAAAATAGCTGTCTAAATCATATATCATTAAAGTGATGCTCATTGAATTACCTCTCTCAGGGCCTGTCAAAACATGTGGTGCCCTTGCAATATGATGTGAATTAAATGCCTTCTGGCCCCTGAAATATTGTTTTCAAGGCCAAATGTGTACTTTCACAGTTTTCGTCTAGTAACTACTAAGAAACATTTGAAACACAATGATTGACTCCTATGATTAGCAAAAACAGCTCAGGAATACAGCAGTGTGGCATTCGGCTTTCAGGGGAAAGACAGGACACATGTGTACTTGCAGGACTTTGGTGATGGTCACTGAGAAATTGGTGAACACAGCTTAAAGTTGCCCCTGGGAGAGAAAATGTAAGTGTCATAGAATCACAGGCGGCTTTGGTTTAGAAGGGACCTTAAAGACCACCTTGTTCAAACCCCTCTGCCAAGGGTAGGGACACTTTTCACTAGACCTAATTTCTCAACTGACTAAATCCTTTCAGCAATTATAATCTTGTTTTGTCCCCTGTGAGCAGGGAAAAATTGCTAGCTGGCTTATGTCTACCCCATGTAGACATAAGGTAGCCTTGGAAGGCAGTTGTAACCAAATGGGGGTCATTCTTTTCTCCCTGGTAACAAGAGACAAGATGGGAGAAAATGTCCTGAAGTTTCACCAAGGGGGGTTTGTATTGGGAAAAATTTCATCACTGAAAGGATGCTCAGGCACTGAAAGAGACTGCCTAGGGCAGTGGTGGAGTCACCCTGGAGTTGTACATAAAATGTGTAGATTTCTCTTGGACACATGATTAAGTGATGGACTGGGCAGTGTTGAGTTAATGGTTGAACTTGATGATATCAGAGATCCTTAAAAACCTTAAAAACTACATGATTGTGCCTATGATTCCATGTTTCCGTCTGCTTGAGGCTCTTTGAGTTCCACAGCCACTGCCTTAGCAGACATCACATCACAACGACTCCATGGATCTGGCTTCCTCCCAACACCTCAGACCACTGAGGTCCTGGAGGAACAGGCTTTTCCTTTCTCCTGGTTACTTTTGAGTTTTGGATAATTCTGACAATTTTGCCTGTATTCATTGTTGCTTTTATATGTTGCTGTTGTTTGGTTGCTGACCAAAGAGTGTCAGATCTACTGTACAGAAGCAGAAACTAGTTGGCACTTTTTTGATTTCAAAATTCATCAGCTCTGTCCATCAAGAGGCACAGTGATTTCTCAGCTGCTGTGAGCTGCAAGGATCTGTTTAGAAACTGCTGTCTGTAGGAACAGGAAAAACACAGCATGTGAAGAGATAAAATATTTGGTAATGTGATGTGCTGTCAAAAGTATAACTTTGTGGTGAAAAAAATGTACTGTTATTAATCTTAGATGTGAAATTTGCAGGGGAAGCTGACGAAAGTCATCTCACTGCCAAGTTCAGATATTCAAAATTCATAATAATGTCCCTTCAAAAACCTGACACTTTTAAATTTTTTTTTACTTTTTTTTTTGAATCTGTAGTTACATTTCTATTATGCTTGTAAGATTTTCTCTGAGATGATATCAATTAGAATTCTATTTTGTTTGTTTCTCTTCTTGTTTTTTAGTGAAAGTTGCAGTGGAGGGATAAACTTTTTTCATTCTTGAAACCACAGTTTTGAAGAAAGTGAAAATATAATGATGCTTGCAACAGAGATGTTAAAATCAACATCACAATTGCTCATGTCAATTATAACAGATTTATGATTTCCAGTAGGGATAATTTTTAATCCCAGAATCGTGGGATGAAAATCAATGTCACCCATATGTATAGACAACTTCTAAGATCTCTGTAAGTTAGATATTACAATCTTTGATTCCTTAAGAAAACTTAAAGAAACTCAAAGATATGGAGATGAAATGAGACTTCTGAGAGAATACAAAATATCAGTGACAGGGATGCAGAGCTCAAAACAGTAGCATCCTAGTGCTGGTCTCCATCTAAAGTACTCATGAATACTCTCCAACAGTCCCCTGTAGAAGCCAAGTTCACCAAGAGATTCTGCAAATTTTTTTTCAGTGAATTTTTTTTTCTTATCATTGCAGGTCTGCAAAATACCACAACTGGTTTGGAGTTTCGTTTGTTTGTTTTGGGGTTTATCTTTTTTTTTTTTTTTTTCCATTTGGGTGAAAGCAATACACTATATTTTAAGAAAGCAGGGGCAATAGTGACATCTTATGTATTCTGTGAATCTTGCAAAAGTCATGTCCAGGATATGACAGAGAGATGACAATGCCAGGACTCTCAGTACTTCCGAGGAAAATCTTTACTAAATATACCACACCATCAGGGCAACACATGGAGAGGCCTCCACAAGAGAGGAGTCTGATAACTGTTATTTTCTTACCTTTCACATAATATCCCTCTAGTGGTTGGCAGCATCTTTAGAGCACAAAATTATTTTCTTTCAATACATCAACCTCTTATTTAGCAATTACTAACAGTGAATGAGAACGCATTCAGTATTTAAGAACAGCACCTGTAAGCAACTTTCTTATTCATGAACAGTTGTACTGATTTTCATCCAGCATACCATCTGTGTTTAATCTCTTTATATATTCCACTTTTGGTAGCATCAATTTTATAGCAATTCTGTAGTGGAAGATGTGGTAATAACACAAAGAGGTTAAGACTTCAACACAAGTATCTCTTGGGTGAACACATTATTATGTATATCTAGGAAAAAAACTGGATAATGTAGAGTTACCAGCTCGTACCAGGAGCCAAGTTGCTGTGTTTCAGCAGTTCTATAGGTTTAGACCCTGACCCACACACTTCATGTTTGCTTCATATCAGCCCACACAGCTCTCTTGGGAAGAAGAAGGGGGAAAATTTGTTGCTGTCCAGACAGCCAGGCCATGATGCCTGCAGTGTCACTAGGTGGAAAGCATGACAACCAGTCCTGAGCCTTGCCCTAGGTTATGGATGAAGTTAGTAACAAACCAGGGAAGAAAGAGCCCAGATGTTCTTGCACTTGGGCTTCTGCCCTGGTCACTGCATCTCATTGCCTCCAAAACAACATGGTATTGCTCAGTGTTGGAAAGTAAGTGACTCGTTTTCCTTGATGGGCAACACTTTTGGCATCCTGGTCTCATGCATGAGCCCTGGCTAATTCCCGTAATAAGTATGGCAACAAAAATCTTACACCCTAGAAAGCCTGGGGTGTGTTCTTAACTTGGTATCTCACCTCTCTTATCTTCACACTGTGATCAAAAAGACAGAGTGTTTGATTTTCTCATATTCTGTAACCCTTTGTTATATTTTAGTAATTTCAAGGTGCTGAGCACTTCTGTGAAATGCTGAGGACCCTGACGTTTCAGTGATTGCCAATTAAAGGTGTGCAGCACCCTTCAAGGCTGTGACTTACAGGAGTGAGTGTGTTGAAGGGGAAAAGAAGTCTTGTCCTGTTAATTACAGGTTCTATTAAAATACAACCCACATCAAAAGTACAACTCTAGAGGAAACTCAGTGCACAGTACATTTGACATGTATAAAAGACAAATAGGCCTTTTGATTAGCTTGAAGGTTAACGTGCTCATTAGATTATATCAGTTCATTATGCAGTTGTGCCTGTGCCTGCAGTATGATATATAGCAATCAACAGGAGCATTTCAGGAATTAAATAAAGAGGAAAAAAGATGTTCATGTTGAGCATGAACATCTAAAAAGATGACCTAGGCAGAACATTCATTTTTTCAGATGTGCTAGGCCCATTCCATGAAGAAAGAAGAATAATATTTTTTTTGAGATGTGAATAAAATGGTAAAGCAAGTTGGCTTAGAAGGAACAGAGATGCAGATTTGGGCTGACAATGTTTATGATGACCACAGCTTTCTTGTTTTTTCCCTTTACCCTAACATGATTGCTTTTGACTGGGCAAATCATGTTGTTCTTGTTGTAATGTCATTGCAATTTATGATTCCATAAGGCACTTGAATAGATTTTTTGTTTTTATATGCTTTGCATTTCATTTTAATGCCAGCCAAGGAAATTGCATACCTAAAGCTGTACGTGTTACTTTTCATTAAATACCAAATGGTATCCTCTTTTTTTTGTTGTTGTTGTTGGTTTTGTTTTGGTTTTTTTTTCTGTGTTTCTTGATTACAATCAAGATGCATTTTAGAATTTATTACAGAATTACTGTCCTACTCAATTAGAGCCTTAAGATTAATTTCCGCTTATACCTTGCACTAAATGTCAAGCTTAATGCAGGTTTTATGTGAAAATAGGGGAAAACCCACCCACAAGGGTTAGATGCACCCTTGTGGAAAGTTTTACACTTTACACACTGCACCAAGGAAAAAATTTGATGCTGGATTGGAAGATTACACTAATTCCTTTGGGAGTTTCACAGAAATTTCAAATGAAATGTACTCAGGTACCATGATAGTAGTAGATCTTACCGTGAAAAGTATAATATGCATAATATATAGTTGAGGACTGTTCTGCCAGCACTGAGCCTGTGTGGAATTCACCCAGTGTGGGCAAACTAATATTTCATTGAAGCCTTCCTCCCTTGTATCCTGGCTCCCTGAAACCAAAGGAAACATCCTGAGGATTCCTCTTGGAGAGTCAAATCAAGTCAAAGGCTCCTAGTGCTACAATAGATTTGAATAATTATTATTTCTCCTACTAGTAGTATTAAGTTTGATCATTTTCCAGATTAAGGCACATTAAAGGCTCAAGAATCTAAAGAAGAAAAAAATATGAAAATGCTTACAATGCTAAAATTGTTCATTAATGTCTTTGTAATGAATTATTTATTCTACAAATTATAGTAGAATGTAAATAAGAGAACATTGATGTTACAGTCATTTTTTTGAGAACAAAGGCTTTGCCACATCCAAAATCTTACAGATTTGTGAAATGAATTTATAACACCTCATGACAGCGCATGCTATTATTATCTCATGGATGCAAAGTTTTGCATGGAAACCTCAAAATAACATCTTTTTCTATAGATAGTTCAGGTTAGAAAATCCTTTTTTTTTTTTTTTTACTTTAGAAAATAATTTTTTTCTTTATATTACCTTGACTTTGCCTGCAGAAATCTTTTTCACTATTTTTATCTTCCCCAGCAAACAAAAAAAATTATTCGAACTTCAAATTTCAACAGTTTTAATTTAAAGTTTTCAGCGAACTCTACTTATGGGGGCAAAAAAAAATTCAGCAATGGATATTATATTCATACTCTAAATTTTTACTCTCTTTTAAGGAATTATTAATAAAAATGCTCTTGATGTCTGTAAGAGAAAGGGAATTTTAGCCTTGCCTTTTAGAAAGCACATGAGAAGCTAATATGCAAGACAGTTACTGAGGGATTGAAGTGTCAGCATGCAAGATTAAAACATATACAGAAAAAAAATTACTGCAGGCTTTATAAGCTATTAATGTATATCTTTATTTATTGTAAGATAAAGGTTTTGTAATAAAAAAGTGCATGCACACACAGCCATACATAAATATATACACATAGAGTTATAAAATAATAATTTATATGGGAAACCCAATGGGAAGCCAGCAGAGATATTCAGATTTAACTGACAAGCAGTAGCTGCAAAGCTTCTGATATATACCTAAGGGGCAACGTTTTAGAAAAGAGATAACAAGAAGATATTATATTAATATTAATAAAGTTTTATTTCCAAAGGGAAAATGTGATCAAGTGCTTTGCTTTCTAGGCTGCCTTTTTTATTATTATTATTTCTGTGAATGTTGGAAACAAAATTATCCTAACTTAACCAGTTGTTCCTTTTTCATATAATTCTTTTAAATTATACATGAAAAAAATAAGGGATGTTGAGCAATGAGGTTAACAGAGCCATACTCCTCAGATGATGTGTGATGAACAAGGCTCAGTGCCAAACATTTTTAGCCAAGTCAAGTCACTCTATTCATGTTCATGTACCATAAAATTCGCTTTTACAAGGGTAACTATAACATTTGCATTAGAAAGGAACACGTGAAATCTTAGAGTCTTTGCATATATCCTGAGTACTTCTATAGTGATATATAAAAGAGGAATATGTATTTTAACTTTACATAAATCTTGATTCCATAGCTGATGAAATTTTATAATAGGTTGCGTATTCTCTAGAGACTCAGGAAGCCAAGTTCTGTGTCCTTTTGTAGTAACACCCTGTCCAAGGGCAGCCTTGCAAGGTCTCATGCCAAGGACCAAATCTGATACATTTTATTAAGTTGCCTGAATTTGGAGGTTTTCTTTCTTGGCTTTACCTTTAATAAATCAAGAGCAATTAGCAATACATGAAAGCACAAATTTGTTTCAGATCTGTTAATTTTCATAATTTCAAATACCTCTTTCTCAGAGTCAGGCTACTTGAGGTACCACTGGATGGTCTGATGAAAAATAGCTGGAAAATTTAATTCAAACTCTTTGAATACAAAAAATACCTATTTTTTTCTTCTTTTCTCCTTCTTGTTCTGTCCAACCTCAGACTAGGAAGAAAGACCCTGAAGTCTTGAAAGCAATTATGAATTGAGAAGGGAAAAGAATTTTTATTTTTTTTCAGGTGAGTTAATAATTTCTAATATTCTATATTATTTAAATTTGATTATCCCAATCTCTTTGCATTAACTTGTGTTTCAATTTCAGGAAGAAAAAGTCAAGTAGAGAATCTGAAATTTAAAAGAAAGAAGTAATTGCTCACACTGACAATTTTCTGATTACAACTTTTTTGTTTGGCTGTTGTTTTTTTGTTTGTTTGTTTTTGTAAATAGTTTTGATTTCAATTCCTGCAAGAAAACAGGAAAACATCTGTTGTTTTCTAAAAATGTCATAATCAGATCTAATGTGTAAGTCTCCCACTCTCCACTTTCCTTCTTTGAGTACCTAAAACCTTTAGCTGAGTAGAAATTTCATCTACATCACCAAATTTAAATGACTGTGCTGTTGATGCACACATTAACTCTGAAATCTACAGGGCATATTGGTAAACTTGATAATGAGACTTTAAAATAAGGATAGTCAAAATGTTCCTGAATGTAAAAGACATGTAAGAGAAATCTTTAAAGAGCATTGGCATAGCTATTACCAAAACTGCAAAGGGAGGGTACTGCATATGCAGAAAGAGACTGAAGAGACATAAAGTGCATTTAACATGAGAACCACAGTGTTTGAAACTGGAGAGCTCACTGGATCATATGTCATAGCATATGTCAGTGATACCCACTGGGAAAGCTATACACCATCAGGAAACTCAGACTGTGGTCTTCAGGCCTTGGATTTTGCTTGTTGATGTTCTGTAGACTATTCATGTTTCTCTGATGTGTAAAGTCCAAAGCTGCATCAAATATTTCAGTTCAATACTTCAGCAGTGTAGAATAGATCAAAATAATTACTTATGTTACAGAAGATGCCATTTCTATTTATGTGTTAAAAAATTGTACACCACATTGAATATATCAAGATTCTTTTGTTATCCTAAATAGCTCTCTGATCCTTTTTAGCAGAGATAATTCCCCTCTAGCTACTCCTTAATCTTTATTTGTGTGGTTCAATATTTCCACCTGCTTATAGGAATTCATATTTACCCTCCTTTTACAGAACTTATTTTTAAGAATAGAGGTGAGTAAGAGTTTTTTTGAAGAGCAAGCATTTTTATGTTGTGGTTTTTTTTTTTTTTTTTTTTTAGTATTCAGGGTTAGGAGAGCATCATGTAACTACTGTCTTCCTTCAGAATGAAAAAATGCTTCACTTACCTTCCTCTGGTAATTGAAACCAGAGTAGGAGAACTCAGGTTGTCTTGTTTGTGTATTTAAACACAAGCCATGTTTTTCCTTCCTTTGCTGCTGTTATATCACACTTATAAGTAATTAACAGGTCCAGTCTGCTGTGTCTCTGAGGCCAAGGAATCTCACTTCCTTAAGAAGATTAATCACTATTTGGAGAAGGCCACTAATCAGTCATTTACCTGCTAGTACACAGACTACTCTGGGAGAAAATCTTCAGAAAAAGTAAAACATATAAAGGAAGAGATCAGTATTATAATATTTGACTCCACATGGCATTTTTCAGTGTGAGGAATCTCAAAGTACTTCATAAGCAGCATGTACTAGTACCACACAGAAGAGCGCTGTCTAAATTTAAATATGGTGTGACTGTTCATAAAGGATGACTTAGCCCAGATTTCTGAGCAAATACACTACCTTCATTTACTGTAAATTATTGTGTACATAGAGAAAAACACAAAAACCTTATAGTTTTCTTATAGTTACAGTTGGCATAGATGTATAAACAAGAATGTCTGGACTTTCACAGATGATAACCATCTGTTAGCTAGCACCCATGAATGTCAGGACATAGTCAAAGTGTTATACTTTGTTTAAAACATAGATCTTTCCAATTAGCAATAAGTAAGTGGCATTGGTTTCATTGTGCAGAAACAGGATAAACCTTAGTAAATCTCAGTTTNGGAAAGGTTGTTCCCACAGAGGGTGGTGGGCACTGCCCAGGCTCCCCAGGGCAGTGGGTACAGCACCAAGGCTGCCAGAGCTCCAGGAGGGTTTGGATGATGCTCTGGGGCACAGGGGGTGACTCTTGGGGATGGTCCTGTGCAGGGCTGAGGGTTAGACTTGGGATCCTTGTGGGTCCCTTCCAGCTCAGAATATTCAGAATATTCTGTGAAATGCTGCTGTGACTGCACCATCTAGCTCTGACCTAAGGTTGATTCACAGGAACTCTTTGTGGTCCCTTCAGGTTTTGTCTCACCTTTTGTTGCAATTTGTTTGCACAGGAAATTATTTCTTGTACAATCCTTGAAGCAGAGAGACCAATTGACAGGATTGTAACACACTGAAATACTGTTGTTCTTGAATAAATTGTAAGCTGTTACTGTAAGAAAAAGATTTTAATGAAATAATCTTTTCCACAGGAAGAAATGCAGGAAAAATGAAAAACAGATAGTGTCTGGTAATACAAAGGCTTTAAAAAGAAATAATTTTCCTCGTCTCTCATATCAGTCATTGGAGAAATAGAGAAGAGTTTGAACATGATATAGTTTGTGAAATGGGCTGATACAATATTCATGTGCAGATGGACCAGTCATAAGAAGAATTATGTCTTTGATCAATCAAGAAAGTTTTCTCTAGATGGAGCAATCACAAACTATTAGTGGCAAACAGATATATCTCATAGCAATGGGATGAGACATAGAGAGAAATTCCTCTCTACTGAAAGAAAAAAAATCTTTTGGATAAAAATCCTAGTAGCTAAATAGGTTGCATGCCTATTTATTTAAATAGGAATTTAAATAAATGCAGTTGCAGCATAGGCTGAATATATCAAGGCCCAGGAATACTCCACTCTGTTGTGTTATGTTATTTAAGTCATCAGTGATCCAATGTTCACCTGTACTTAAATTAAGAACTCTTTAAAAAGGAGGGTGTTTTTAATGTATTGGATGTTCAGCAACTTTTAGTAATACGATTGAGTTCAGGAACTTCTGGTTCCCAGGAAGGATGTGCAACCTGAACTGGTCCTTAGTTGAAGAGATTACTTGTGTTGACACTTACTTGTTTAATAATGTAAACATCCATTTTGTGAAACTGAGAACTGGATTAGTAAGACGGATTCTTAACAGTCTCCTTATCCTATACACTAGACAGCATATGTGACTTCAAGTACCAATTCATGACATCATTAGATTTGACCATTTTACATGAAACAGTGATCCTCTTGCCTTTTGGTGAAGTGCAGCTGGCAGCTGCCTTCCTCTTCTTCCTGTGAGGGTATTTAATAGCAGTAGTTTAGGATGCTCGTGAGCTACACAGTGCTTTGGGGAACCCTTGAGCTGTAAGGAATCACAGGATGGGAAATATCATTACTCTGAAAAGAGGAATCCAATATTTGCAACCACCATGAGATCAAGATTGTTCTCCTGGAGATAGAAATATACACATTACTTGGGCTTCCCATTACTGAAGGTGGAAGGTATTTCTTTATGGAAACCATATTGTCTCTGTCAGCTGCTCAAATAAAGCAGATTCTCCTGAATTGCCTCTGAAATTGTAGTGCTTCAGCTATCGTTTTTCTTACAGAGTTACCCTTCAAATCAAGTAATGGTTCATTTTGTGTGCTAAGAAAAAAAATGATGAAAAACCAGAGCTCTGTTTAATAAGATTAGCAAGTACTAGTTTGAGAACCCTGCTCCCCTTTATGTGATAATTAGCCTGGATTAAGGAAAATAGTGGGTAAATAAAGAAAATCTGAAATTGTGAGAAGGTAAAAAATAGTAAGAAAATAAGAGTATAGGAATCTTGGAATGAATATAATGTGATTTTAGCACAGAGGAGAATGACAACAAAAAAAAGAATAGGCAGGTTTCTGTCAGGTCTATTCTCCTACTTTTACTAAGCTCGCATAATAGCTTACATTATCAGTAGTTCTTTTGCTTCTAATTATACAGCAGGTACTGTATTTAGGAAGATGTCTTATTGTTACCTGGTTTTGCATACATACATGGTGTACCTCAGGATTAAATTTATTCAGAAACATGCCATATATTTTCCTGCATAAAAGCTTACTTAAGATCCTTCTTCATGTCACTCAGAAAGATCTTTGTAGTCTAAAAGCTGTGTGGTAAGTGCTGAAGTCATGCCCTTAAGTGGAATCCAACATTTCCAATAAGGTACACAGAGCAAAGGGAGGGATAAAGGGAGTGGTCCAAACAACTCCAGTCAGATAACCAGTCAAAAAGCACAAGATTAGTAAATTTTTAATGCAAAATGGAACTTTATCCAATTGTAACGCAAAGTTCAGAACTCTCTTTCGAAAAGGAGGAGAAAGACCCCTTTTTTCCAGGGGTCACACATCCTTCTTTTGTATTTGGAGGATAATCAACAAAATGCTAGATCATGTCCACTTTTAATCAATAGTTCTGTAATGAGGGTCAGCAACTATGTCTCTATAAGGGAGAATTCTAAACCACAGCTGTACTCTGCCTCAAATATGCCCTAAACTTCAAGGTATAAACCCTTCCTGAATGCTCAATTTTTTGTTTGTTTGTTTTTACTGGTCTGCTGTTCAAAACAAAGTGCATTGGACCACAAAGACTGAACAAGATGGAATTTGGGTCAGGTGCTCAGTGGCCCTTTTCCTTAATTTTTTTTCCACAAGAAGTTTAAAATTAAAAGGCTACATGTGAAATTTTCAAAAAGAATTTTACACTTGAGTAGAGGTGCCCAGATGCATTGCTTTGGATTTAGGAAACAAAATTCCATGTTCTTTCTTTGCTAGACCCTGGCGTTCAAATTGGTTTTGGGTTTTAGTCCCTAACTGCAAGTCTATGACATACCCACACATAAACAAGATCATAAATCCAGCTTCTAGCCTTTGGATGTTAAGAGTAACTTATAGAAATATGATTATGTACTTGATATATAATTTCCAAGACCTATACTAATATTATAGACATTTTTTGCTTAGATGTTGCTAGAAAAAGAAACTTCTTTATTATATGTATACTTTGTTAACCAGTTCTGAATCCATGTTCAAATAATTTTACATGCACATGCAGTTTTTTTATATTTTTTGTCAGAAACTTTATATTGGTAATTTCTTTCTCCAGTCAAAAAGTATTTGGAAAAGGAGGAGTTGTCAATACCTATAAGGCTGTACTTTATGATACGTTCTGGTTTAAACTTATAGGGAAAGAGGGTGATAGACTAAAACATAGAATAGTCCTCTAAGTTTAAGACACACAAGAAAACCTTTGAATGGGAAATTCTGTAATTTTTAAGATAATTCATTCTGGCATAGCAATCAACAGAAGAGTTTTTGGTTTTTTTCAGAACATACAAAAAGGGAGATAAAACAAAATATAGAAATTAAACACATTAATAATCCTTTGTAATAACAAACATTTAAAGAAACCACCATCTGGGTGAGTATTACAGAATTAAACAAATACATAAACAAATAAGATTGTAATTAGACATTTATGGAATCACAGTTTTAAAACAAATACCTTCACACAACATCTGATAGTAATATGGATCTTATCCTAGACATTCACAGCTGAATAATTCTACATTTTGGATTTTTTAAAGCTTTCAAAGGCCCCATAAAATCTTTTTAACTTATAAACCCCATTTAAAGCAGCAGCATGAAGGAAATAAACACTTACTGAGTAGCAAAATCACTTGGATTCTCAAAGAGTGTTAGAACTTTTGTAGATAAGGTGATTTGAAGGTACATTGCAGTGGGAAGCTAGAAAACTTGATGTTGTTGGATCATCCTGTGGCATTATGTGGAACAATGTTTCCTTCCATCTCTCAGACATGAATTCAGGAACTTCCTCAATAAATAGGCATATCTGATAGGACAATATTTCATTTTGGTTATAGATAAACTCGTATGTTTATAAAAATCTAACTCATTGCTCTATAGAAATAAATATATTTAAATGGCCAAAAAATCTGTTCTGTGAAATGTCCCCCAAAACTTTGCTCTTCAAGGTGGTGATTTAAGACTTTAAGCAGTAGAGAAATCAACACAGACCTACAGGTATTGTTTTCTAACAGTAATCCTCTTTCAGTTATAAAAAAAGACCATCTTATTTGTTTCTCATCTGATGAAGATTCAAATGTTAGGTATTCATATCAAAAATGCACTTTTCATAGCTTTTTTTATGCATGTTAATATATGCACATCCATTCTGTTTAAAATTTCCCTCAGATAAATTAAAGAATACTGAACCTTCTAAATCTATCAAGTTTAGGCACATTTTACATTTCCTTTTTTTTTTTTTTTTTAAATACCTTTTGCCAATATTTTGTAACTTTCCAGCATGTGAAAACTTCAAAATAATCCTCAGGGCTCATGTTCCTATCTTTCCATTCTCCTGTCCCCAAGCCCAAGCAAGGACTGACCCCAACAGAGTACCATGAATGTTCTGTTTTCTCTGGAGATCTTCTGAGATGACTGTGCTGTCGTGGAAGGCTTGCAGCGTGCAGGAAAAGGCCACGCTAAAAATGGCTGTCATCACTCACACCTTTCTCACGCACTCCTTGGTGAGAACAGAAGTAAATCCTGCTCTCTCCTCACACCTCCCCTCTGGCTCCACTCTTCCTGTCTTAGGAACTCCCTGCTAATCCTTCACTTTCAGAGAAGTGAAAGTCAGGGGAGAGGAGAATATTGGTTCCCTGAATTGCTGAGGAATTGGTTCTACCTTTGCACCTGTTTGAGCCATCTTCTGCTCAAGTGTCAGGGATGCTGTTTCCCCCATCTCAGGTGGATCACTGCTCTGGTGGCATACGATTAAATTATATGAGTAACCTGGTCTAATGAAAGGTATCCCTGCTCAGGGCAGAGGGGTTGGAACAGATGATCTTAAAGATCCCTGCCAGCCCAAACCATTCTAGGATTCTGCCATCTGTGTTTTGATAAGGTCTTGGGTACAGTTCGGTGACTGGTAACTCTCTAACATTCACTCATAATGTGTAGCAGACTTTCTTGAGCACAAGTACCAGAAATTATCACAGACCAAAATTATCAACTGGAATTGCTTTATACTACTCTGCAGAGCATCCTTCAGAGCAAAATAAAATAATAAAAAATAAAATTAATTAAATATGCAAATTGATAAAAATTAGCCAAATCCAAACAATATGTACAGTATAATCAGAAATTTTGTTGATGGTTCTAGCAGAATATGCAGAAAATAACTCATGTCCACAGTCCTGTGCCAGGTTTCACCCTGGACAGTCCCTCCAGCTTTTTGTACAGGGATGGGATAGATGAAAACTTGCCTCTCAGAAACCATATCTTATAAGATGCATTATCTTATCAGAATAGTAAAATACCTAGAAGGCATATCCAAACTGAAACCTCTGATGTTTTGCCTTCTTGAGAGAATGTCAGCTGCAGTAATTCTTAAATATTCTCTGAAAAGAGGATGAGTGTATGTGTAGAGACAAATGTATTTCAAATATCAATTCTTCACCAGATTTCAAACACTAATATGGACTGACTTACAGCATTTTTTGAGAGTATTCTCTCTCTGCATAGAATTGGACCAATCGATCTGATGTGCAATTTTGCATTTTGTCTGATTGCCTTAGGGTTGCAAATATTTATTTTTCTCTCTTTTGGACTTGAATATCTTACAGCTGAAGATTTTGTTCTTAGGGCAATTTTGACATTTAAGAGCAGGAATCCTTGACTTTGTCAGTATCTATTAAAGAATAGATCATCATGATTGTTACTCTATAAGAGAAAGAATCTCTTTTAAAACAACACAGCAGCCATGGCACCATAGACTGAAGCTTATTCATTATTGAAATATAAGCAATGAATTAGTTTAAATTGGCAATGTGTATCTCTTGCACAACTTACATTTTCTTTTCCATATTTTTGAGTGATTCAGAATTATCTATTCCTTTCACAGTGTGCTTCTTTTTTTTTTTTTTAACTTAAGCTATGAATCATGGCTGTAGAAATAAACTTTTAAAGTCAACAAGTCAGAAACTTCAGATTCTTCTCAACCAAATGCTCTTAGAAAATATTGTTAGTACCAAAGTATTATTATTTGCTTCAAAATGTGAGAGTTGGAAGAACAAGAGATATAATTTAAACACTTTACATATGGAATATAAAATGTTTTAGTGAGTTTTGCCTAGTATGCATGGGAAAAGGGATATACTCATGTCCATCATCACTTCAGGGTACTTCAAACACCCAGTGAGATATAGGAAAGTGATATCAACCTCACTTCACACCAGTGAAAAGGAACTAAGAACAGCACTGAGAAATACTTAGAACCTTGAACTGATATTTTAATAAAATGTATGTGTTTCTGAGAAAGCCTGAAATTATGAAAACTTGGCACAATCTCAACAAAAGAAGTGTAGAGGATTTCTCACCCCACAGATTTATCTAGATATGCCTCCACTTGTGACTAAGAAAAGCTTCTGCTGAATGGGAGACACAGTTTTGCATCGTTTCGGCCTGTGGAGAAAACTGCTCATTTCCTAGGAGAGTGTTCTGTGTCCTCTCCATTTGAGATAGTTGCCTCCATTTCCATCCCTTGAAGGTTTTTAAAGTAAGAAGTTTGAAACACAGCTTTTTCAAAGGTCAAAAACCCATAACTTCTGGTCAGGGTTGAGAATCATGAAAGCATAAATCTAATGATTCTGGTATGAAAAAGACATCTTTCTAACATCTAACATCTCTGGGTCATTTAAAGCTTTAGGTAGTGTCCCTTAGCAACTTGGTTGTATTTAAAGAAGTCTGTACAAAACTGCAGAACCATTTAAGGTTTACAGTGTCTCGAGCTAGTCATTTCTATTTTCATTTCATTTCCATATGTGCTCGGAACAGAGCATCTTGTAACAAGTCACTTCTCAGAGAGCAATTTCCAAATCTCCTTAATTTATACAGAGGGTCTGGTCCAAGAAACACTTGTACATTTAATTGACTTTGTGTAAGTAACATGGCAGTACAAAAGTCATATAATTAAGAAAAACTGAAGACATGAATAATTGCAAACTTGATCCTGTGAATTACAATATTAACTCATCTTAGACATTTTATTTCCACATTCTGCTTTATAATGGCAAAGCAAAACTAACCAGACAGAAGAAAACTCACAGACTACTTTGCTAAAAGTTGTTGACTAGATAAATGAAATTATTTTTTCTTTCTAGAAACTCCAGCTGGTGTTATCTTGGCCTTCAGTATCCACTAATTAAATGGAAAAGCATTGGAGATAAAAAGTTAATTTACTAATTAAATTACAAGTATGCTTTATAAATTGTCTCTTTGGCTTATTGCGCATTTAGAGAATTAATTAACAATACAATCAGGCTGCAGTTGTGAGATGCCAATATGGATGTGATTGGAAGATACTTCTGTTTTCTATCTCAGTTTTTACGACAGCTGCACCGTAATGAAGATGCTTGACTCTTTTAATTTGTCTCTGTAAAATTAAAATGAGTTTGTGGTTTCTTCCTCAGTGGGAGTGCCGACAAAATGGTACATTTAACAGTACATTTCTGATCAGTCGACACAGACATGATGCTCTATTTGCAAGTTGCCATTGTTCTCTATAATTAAGGGCTAAAAAACTGGCTTGTCATTAGGTTGTGTTGTTCTGTTAAAGTATTTTCAACAGTGTGATAATGAAAGTATAAATATAATTTAACTGACAATTTCATTTAAATTTCATATTAAAATATTTGTCATTTGTAAACAGCATTACTAAGTGGCATCCTTATTTTAAATGCATGTCAATAGGTCTCCTAGATATGACTAAACTAACTAAAAAGTTAGTTTAGGAGCTGCTAAAGTATAATGGATTCAGGATAGGAACTCATGGACTAACAGCCAAATGATTGCTCACTTTCCTCTGTATGTCTGGCAAAATTACTATAGGGTAAAAATAATCCTTGTTGATAAGTTTGACTTTTGAATGGTAGTCACCTGAAAACATTACATGTCTGAACTGGCCTGACAGATCTTGGGCTTTGCTCCTTTGAATGTGGGGGATTTGTTTTGTTCTGTTTTATTTCCTGGTTGAAATTAAATACAAATATTAACCTGCAGTCAAATCAAAAGTCAATCAGAATTTACTACCTGCTGCAACTCCTTCAACAGTTGGAAAAGAATTCCCAAGAGAGGGAAAAAATAGGAAAGAAAAGCCACCTGGACCTAATCAGCTCTTGAGCCACTGAGTAAATAAGCTGGTTTCTCTCCACTGGCAGTTGTAAATTTTTCTTTTCTTGCTCTTTTTTATATTCACCACTACTGTTAGTCCATCACACATTTTTATGTTGATATTTTTTAGCCTCTCTTTCATTAACCAGACACTTTCAAATGTCAGCAAAATTTAGTGTACACCTATGGTTTTGTGTGTGTAATCCCACAGTAAAAGAAGAAAACTGATCATTTTGCATTCAATTTAGTTTGATTTTTCTGTCTAGTCTATTGGTGCCTACAGAAGAAAACAATAATAAATCATTCATAAAATCAGCCCAATCCCTTCTACAGGGAAATACAGTGAGGCAGACTGTCTCATAAATTGTTCAGAATAGTGCAGCTCTCCAGCGATTTAGTCTGATTTGTTTGTTTAAAAAAAGCAAAAAAAGAAAGCCCACAAAACCCACAGATGGTGATTCCCGTCTTTCATAAAAGGGGTAGTGAAAGTGCTCACTTAAGGCAAAAAAAATGAGTCAAAGTACCTTTTAATGTTCTTGCAGACAAAGCAGACAACATCACATTAACAAACAGACCATGGGCCAGAGAAATCAGAAGGAACAATGTATAATGAAATGGAAGTAATGTGAGTGAATTTTCCGTATTTATTGCAAAGGTTTTGCGTTTGTCACATGGCCTGATCTTTCACTTAATAAGGGAGGGAAAAAGGCAAAATACTCTCCTCAAACCAACCCAGCACCACAAATCTTTCTTCTGTCTTATTGTGTGAATCAGTGACAGTGACAAAATGGTATTGTGTGCTGGCAGCTCGAATTCTGGCATTTACCAGGGCTGTATGAAAGATCACATCCCCAAACACTTCTGTCATATTCTCTTCCAGATTGTAGTATATTAAACTGAGGGAATAAGCCTGGTTTTTTTTGGGCATCATAGATTCATCAAAATTAAAGATGGAAAAGACCTGATAGTGTAAATCACTTACATTATCCCTCATCCAATTCAAGATTACTCCCTCAGGTATATTTTCCAGTACTTTTTTCAATACACTTTGAAATGACTCATGCAACAGTTTCCACTCTTTCTCTCTAGAGATCAGTCTACAGTCTAATAGATCTCACCGCCCTTGGTTTCAGCCTAGTTTTTCCATTACTCATTTAGGGATTTAATTTTTTTCTGACCATCTGGTAAGGCAGTCCCAAACACCAAGCCTTTGGAGGCAAGTTAAGGGCTATCAAGAGGGCACAAGGTATCCACAGTCTGAAAAAGACTTCAGCAAGTTTTCTAGGTTTTCACTATCCCTTATCTGTTGGTTTTTCAGTTTAGTGCAGAGATGTATACAAGTTTAACTCCTGGCCTGACGATTTCTAAAGATCTTTTTACAAGGGCAGGTAGTGATAGGACAGGAGGAATGGCTTTAAACTGAATAAGGGCAAGATTAGATTGGATATTAGGAATCAATTGTTCTCTGTGAGGGTGAGGAGGCCCTGGCACAGGTTGCCCAAAGAAGCTGTGGCTGCCCCATCCCTGGAAGTGTTCAAGGCCATCTTGAAGAAACCTGGGCTAGTGGAAAGTGTCCTTGCCCATGGCAGTATGCTGGAACCAGATGATCTGTCCCTTCCAACCCAAACTATTCTATGATTCTACGATTTTATGATTTGAAGCCCTAATAGAATGCTGAAGTACTTTCTAATTAATATAAACATTTATATCTTCTAGAGATTCTTGATGTATATTGTGGGGGATTTTGATCACTTCTAGGTCTGAACACCACTGAAACACTATACCAGTTGAGGGCAATAATGGAGCAGAGCAACGCAGGTCTCATGATTTTCTTCATAACCTAACCTCACACTTACATCCTGCAGATCAAGACCTACATTGATGTTTAATAAAGTCTGCAGTTATTTTCATTTTTGCCTTAAGCATTCCTCTGGCAGAGTGCATGGGCTTCAGCTTGCCCTTGGATTATTTCTCAGCTATAAGGGTCTGTACACAAGTCAGTTGTCTAAGCTACTGCTACAGCAATTAAAGTTAGTAACACAGGTTAAAACATCATCTTAGACAGATGTTGGCTGCATATAGACTATACATCGACATATGTACATTATAGGTTGTATGTAGCCTCTTAAAGTTAGGGCAAGCCGTGTTCTTGCACTTGCACCTCTGATTTGGGTTGAACTCTCCACTCCAGCAGCAATACTGCAAGATGTGAACTGACCTGCACTGATATCCCCTGTGCTGCTGCCTCACCTTGCAGCACCTCTAAGACCAGAGAGCAGATGCAGAAGTGGTTTTCTCCATATTTTCTAAGATCTGGACTCTAGCATTGTTAATACTTTCTGTCTAAGACTTTCTGAAATATTGGCACAAAATGGATGCAGTGCAGGGTTATATCAGCATCCTATGCTGTCACAGAAATTATGGAGGGTTTCAGCCTGGACCGAGTCCATAGCAACCCCATTTATCCATGCAGCAAATTCATGTAAGCTCGCATGGTCTTCATTAAAGCCTTTACTGATATTATGGCATAATGTATGATGTTTGGTAAGCAGAGTTAATAACAAGCTTTCTCCACTTACAAGCCTACAATGTGAAAAAATAAAAAAGAGACAAAGTAAACTTGAATGGCAGAACATACTTTAGCTTTACTTTAGTATTGGAACACAGGGATAAATTTCTTTGTCCAAGACAGGGAGCCTGCAGTACTGTCAGTAATGAAATCAGCTTGTCCAGATTCAAGGCCAGTATCTAAACTGCATGTGTCTTCTTAGTCTTAGCAAAAGTTCTTTTTCCTTTTGCTTCTTTCCTACTTCATATTCAATTTTAAATATTAATTTCACTGGATTTTGTATGCACTTAGGGGACAAGCTTCTTTTGTGAAAACACCATCTGGAATAAAATTGTCTCAAGGAATACATGTATGGAAGGAGCATTTTGTTGCCTAAAGTTTCAGAAAGTATTTCTGATTCAGAGAAATACTTGGAGGAGACATAAGTGCATTATGAAAAATCAACAACATTGTCCTTGCTTGATGATTAGACAAAAACCCAAAATACTTAACAAAATATTTTGAGATACTTGGGAATTCTCAGTTCATGAAAGAGAAGATAATCAGCCACACACTGTTCCAGCTTGGAATGCCTCATAGGAAGTGTTAGACACAAGTTATTGGGGAGCAGAGAGAGGATGTAGGAAATTCATGTCCATCTTGCAGCCCCAAAAGTGATCAATTAGCAATAAAATACGCCATAAATTGCCTTGTGTTGATTTAATTTTTCCTGAAAGAATAGGTGTAAAAATTCAAAAAAATAAGTGCTGTATAAATCTTTGGGAAGGTTTTATTTTGCTGAGCTCAGACACACAATGGAGACTTCAATTTTATGGGTCTAAAGAAGCAACACTCCTAAAATAAATACATGGGCTTCTACTCAATTAATGTAGAATAGGCACCTCTGAAGTCCTCCAGTGGGAAATCCTCCAGGCCGAGGACAAAATGAATTCTGCAGCTGGCGATTTCTGTCACACTATCATCCCATTTTGGTGGGTCTGTATGTTGGAGACTTGCAGAGTTTCACATACCCAGGAAGACAGGAGCATAGGAATCATTCTACCAGTTTCCACCTTCCCAGAGGAGATTCAGTGGACAGTTTGCAACTGTAGTTTGGATGCAGTTCCCAAAGAGCAGGACCATTATGCCTGAAGCCACTGTAAACATATTACATTTGCTTAATTCAGGTGACAACTCTGGGTTTCTGTTAAGCAAGATTTGAAGGGTAAACGCATTTTAACTAACAAACCCTGAGACACTGAATGCCATCATATGGCTTGAAAATGCTATTTTTCAGCCTTAGACACATACCTATAAATGCATATGCATGGTTTAAATAGTTTTGACATACTTGACTTCACCCAGATTCACTGAAGCCTAGAGAAAACCTGAAGTGGAGGAAAAATTGCTGTGCCATTGAAGGCAATAGTTGCTTTGACAATGCCTGTACTGGAATTCTGCATCATTTATTTATATTGCTTGCACACACTCTGAGACCTTTCTTGACTATGACACCTGGTATTATTTGAGACAAAATTCACAGGGACAAATACTTAAGGATCAGGTTAAATGAACTTTACATTGTCAATATTTTGAGAAGAATCATGCAAAAATAGAAATGTTTATAAGAACCATGATGGACCCATACAAGACACTGATCAGATGCAAATTTAAAATGCTCTGTTAAAGGCCTCAGCCAAACTTTTTCACTTGACCTCAAGATCAGAGAAAAATCCCTTGTGTTTATTTATTTAATTAATTATTTTATTTATTTATCACCTTTTTTTCTGTTGATATGCAAAAACACGTAAGCAAAGCAATCCCAGATGATGTCTCCAACTGTTTCAAAATAATAAATCCATTAATATAAAACTAAGGTATTGTTACAAGAAGATATGACTGAATTTTAAATTTATCTCATTTTAACTTGGCCACCTAAGAGATATCTACTTGTACTAAGTTAGTCACTTAGTCTTTCTGTCTGTTCAGCAGAAAACCTCCAGAGAGTGACTCATCTTAGATATCTATCTTTAGATGTAATGAATCGTTTTATAGTGGTGCTGCTCTCTCTGTAGCTACTAATTAAGTGGTCTAGTCAACTAATTTCTTAGACTGAGCTTTTGGATGATTAAAGCCAATTAATCTATCTTAAAAAAATCTATCTTAAAAAGTAATCTATCTTTAAAAATTCCCATACTGTAAAATCTAAAACAAGTTGATAGTTGTTGAGAGAGTAATTTATCTGTCCAAATATAGGTGACTGTGTTCAAATTGCATCCTATATGTCCTATGACATCCTGAACATCTGCTTGGGACTGTTAGATATGACTTGGGACCATTAGGGACTGTTGTCCTTCCTGAGAGTTTCTCAGGGACTAGGTGGCCGGATGATGGACCAAATTTTTGGCATACGTAACTAGAGCAGTTCCATCAAACACCACTGCCTGAAAGAACTTTGTTAATTCCTTTTACTCAAATTATTTAATTATCATTTTTTTCCACCTGTTTTGTGCATTAACAGAAGTCCTGTGACAAGATGTGTTCCTAAAATTTAGCTTGAGTCATTCCTGATGAGTCCTCTCACATTAGGAAGGGATCAATACATATAAGACAGGATTAAATGGAACAAAGACTTCCTGGGTCATGCATCATACATCCTTTCATCTCCTCTCTCATTTCCATTTCTGGAGCACAGGTTCTCCTGAATGTCTCTAGCCATGGAATGCAGAATGGACAGAGGACATCTGAAGACTCCAGCTATTCAGTCTCTCATCCTGAAGACAGGATGACTTCATTTCCAGGAAACCGAATCACATGTGGCCTCTTCACAAAGGATCACACGGACATTTCATACTGATAGCAAAATGTGCAAGGAAGTAAAGGGAACACAATGATCAGATATGCAGACAAAACACAGTAGCATTTGGCATATATCCTAATTTGTACAAATGATATTTCTTTATAATATATTGTTACTTCTACTTGGATAAATTGTGCTTGTGATCCTCAGCAACATTGCTCTGTGTCATGCTCTCTTGACACAACCTCAGATGTCAGTGTCGCACCCAAATCACCATGTCTTATACATGGAATAAATAACTTGGCAAGGAGTTTGCATCTCTGTGTGATATTTAAAGGGGGTGGGAGCATGCTCAATGCTTTTTTACCGCCTATTAGCGAAATGATGACACTGGTGCCACAAGTTCATCCAATTTCCATTGTTGCAGAGGTAATGTCACATGGATTGGGGGCACAGGCTACTCCTTTTGCAGCCGCCTTTTGCCTGGTGTATAATTATCATGGCTCATCTTTATTAAACACCAGCCTTATCTTTATTTTGCTCTCTTTGTTGATAGATGTAACCTCAATACTGTTGCCATGACTACAGCAACAGTAGCTGAGAAGATTTTGTTTGTTGTAAACAAACCGAGCTGTACAGGCGCAGATCCTAGCTGAGCCTTTCCAGTCCCCTGCCTTATATTATGCTTATTAACACTGCCATCTCCCTCCTGCTACCTATTCCTAATTTTAGTTAGCATTAATTTAAACCGTTTCTAGGAGTGTTTCCCTTTTTGGTGCCATTGCCCCTCTTTTCTGACAGTTTTCTTTTTTTCCCTATAGCAACAGCCACAGGTTAGGACTACAGCCCTGCTGAGAGCATCCTCACAGCAGAACCCTGCTGGCACCAACAATTAATCTCAATGTACACACTAGCTTAATGGCAAAAGATTGCCTTAATTTACTTCCTGCATTCTCACCTCCAGGGGCAACTGAACTTGTTCTGATGCAGGAGCCGTGGTGATCTGAAAATGTGTGACTAATTCTGAAACTTATTTAGCTTCAAGCCCATTCCTCAAAATCAAAGGTCCAGTTCAGCCCCTCACATAAGTAGATGCAACCCCTGTGTAAGAAAATGTACTGCAAATTCTTACATCACTGCTGACTTAACCCATGATCTTCCATGTGTATGGCAATGACTGGAATATATTCAGGAATAATCTAAACTTCCAATAGCAGCAGTTCATTCTATTTTTATGGGACACCTTTCCTCTAGGAGGCATTTTCTCTAATATTTAGACTTGTCTCCTGAGTTTTATAATAATTTTATTCACTGTATATGCCAATGTTAACAATGTCCAGTCTGTACTATATCATTTTAGTATTATTATTTTCATCTTGAAGAGTCTAGGATCTATCCCTGAGGGAAATATGACTGCTGTCTCAAGGGACTGGTAGTATATTCTCTGTGAAATGTTCAGTAGTTTTACTATGTACCTATATATATTTCAGTTGTGTTTTTAAATAATATGATATTAAACAGCTAAATTCCTTCATTTCATCTAGATTAAATTCAGTGTAAACCACAGTGGGCCCAGGGCTACAACAACATATACACAGTGAGAGTGTTCCTGCCTAGAACAAGATGGGTAGGAACAGAGACTTGGTAAGCCAGGTGAGATATGTCTGTACTGCAGCAGCACTCTGTCTCAAAATTATTACACAGTTCTCTGATTTAACACTGTGTTGTATTATTGCCCATGAAGCCAGTGTTATGCCCTGATTTTCATTGTTCTGTTTTGATTAGGCCTCTACTGTGGTCTCTCCTCTTCCTCCTTCACTTTGCACCACCTGAAATGGTGCTATCTTGAAGTCTTTGCTCAGCAATGCATGGATGAACATCATGATGTTTCCCTTTTCTCCCTTCCTCCCACTGGCTGTGTATCCACTGCCCTCCAGAATGGAGTCAAGCTGCCATTTTTAGAATGTCAGCAGAAGTCTGCAGACTCTAGATGAGAAATCAGGTTGTGCTGAGAACAGGACAACCTCTTGTAGGGTACTGGACAAAAAGGAGACCACTTCCAGTGCTACTGTGCGATACCTCCAAAGTGTAACACTAGGAAACAAATTGTTCTGGGAACACTGAAATTAAGGGGGAAAAAACTTGTCTTTCCCTTCACTGCACTAATTGCCTTCACCCAAAACGTCAAGATACATGATCAACTTACAGTTCTGGATTAATGGGTGGACTCAATGATCTTAGAGGTTTTTTCCAACCCAGAAGATTCTATGACTCTATGAAAGGGTCAGAATACTAATTATATCATGATATGCATTAAGGGAAATCTTATGGTTTTTTTAGTGCTAGGCATACTTGGTCCACTGTCTGGAAACTATAGGATCATAAGGAACATTCAGAGCTCCAGCTAACTGCTTGTTATGAGTGAATTCATCCAGGATGCTGGTATGGCATGAAACAATTGAGCATTGTTACCAGTGGTCTTTGCCGCCATCACTATCCAGACAAATTGTGTCTGCCCCATCCCTGGCAGTGTTCAAGACCAGTTTGGAGGGGTCTTTGAGCAACCTGGTCTAGTGGGAGGTATCCCTGCCCATGGCAGGGGAGTTGGAACCAGGTGATCTTTAAGATCCCTTCCAACTCAAACCATTCTATGATTTTATGACTTTATGATCAACTTCTTTGTGATGTGACCATCTTTACTCAACCCTTTGTCATGTAAGAAGGCTGATAATATTACAGTGCCAGTAATAGTTCAGCTCTAGTTTTATTCTATTCCCTTATTTTTTATTTTTTTTAATGTAGTAAAACACACTGTAGGTAGCGATGTGTCTTGTTTGAAGCTTCTTGGCAAAACTTTGTGCCCCAAAGCAAGAGTAGCTGATGAGTTTGAGTCAAGGAAGAAACCACTGCACTAGTGAATTTGCTGGATTGCACAGTTTTACATTACACCTCCTCATGCTATTTTAATATAATTTTACAGATGAATGATGAACAAGGTGAGCCACTGACACTAGCAAACTTGATGAATGGGAAGAAATAAAATTACACTCCCTGTGAACTTTTAGAACAGTTCACACTCATTTTCAGCTTGGAAAGCTGTTATCTATTCATATAGCAGTTTTTTAAAGTGTAAATGGAAGCAAACCAGCGTGCAGAGATGTGTAGTAGCTTACAAATGTCTCCATAGTATCCAGAAATCAACCTGAAATATTGGAACAGAATGAATGCTCTGTGGACCCAAACTCACTTCGGCATGTTTTAATAACTTACTAGACTGACAGTGCAATTAAAGCATGCCATTTGGCAGCCCACCTAAGAGTATTTTCACAGCAGAGCTCTCCTTGCAACTTGCAGTTCTTCTAGCAACATAACCAACCTTAATACATTTCACCAGTACATCAAATAGAAAGACTGCTATGAAGTTTGGATTCTGTTCCCCGACCAACTAAAAAGCAACTCTACCTTCAAATGACTGAACATAGAAATGAAACCCAAACGGGAAAGAAGCTGCACAACAGGATACATTCTCTGTCTCACAGGCAGGATGAGTGTCATGAAAGAAGGGAAGATTGAAGATGTAGCTGACAACTCAACTACCTGAAAAAATTCTGAAGTTTGATATACCCCTGCAATTCTGCAGTCTGACATTTCCAGTTGACTTATATGTTTAGGAACACTAGAAGAAACATTTTCTGCTTATGAGAAATGCTAATTAAAATGTATTTGACAAGTAAGGGAGAATTGTATAGTTTATATTTTGCATGTTCATCAAAATTAGAATCACAGGAAGGTTTGGTTGGAAAGGACCTTAATGATCATCTGGTTCCAAGCCCCTGCCATGGCAGGGACACCTTCCAATATCCCAGGTTGCTCCAAGCCCTGTCCAATCCTCCTTTTAACACTTTCAGCAATGAGGTACCCACAACTTCTCTGGGCAATATATGTCAGGCCTCATCATCCTTAGAGACATGAATTTCTTCCTAACATCTAATGCAAACCTGCCCTCTTTCAGTTTAAAGCCTTACCCCTTGCTCGATAACGATTCACCCATTCCCCATGTTCTGCATGAATTCTGTAGTAGAATGGGGAATCTGAACTAAGGCATGTGAATCCTATTCTGGTGCTTTGTACACATGTCATATAGTAGAGATTTTCCTATACCCTTTAATTACCCTCTAGTGTGGTGGGTTTTTTGTTTGCTTGTTTGCTTGTTTGTTTGTTTGTTTGTTTGTTTTTTCCTTAGCAAACATTTTCACTACTGGACTGTCTAGAACATGAGAAAATAAAAGAAGAAACACATTTAGAAGTGACTTCAATCTTGTTCATAGTGACTGATATTGAAGTCATATGTCATTTACTAAAATCCCAGACATATAGGACCATGATAGAAATTACTCAAAGCAGAAAAAATGTGGTAATATAGGTGACATCATAAAGAATTCTGTTACTTGAAGTATCATGATGGAGGTAAAGGCTGGGGACTATACTTACACTCCATTGTACACCAGGGAGAGAATTCAAATATTGGTGATAAATAATAATAATACAGTGATAATAATTCATTGATACTAATTCTTGTATGACATAACAAATTGTATTTTCATTTCACTATTGTTTATCATTTTAATGAATACAAATACTGTTTAAATTTGGTTTTGTAGAACTAAATACCTACAATATTGTCCTAGTTACAGCGGTCAGGACCAGAAAAACTGTGTATTCTACACCCTCTATGCCATTTCTCATGACCTGTTAATAATGGATCATTTGTAGTAGCTGCTCATGTCACACCTGACACATCAGGCTACAAGCTGGGTGTTAAAGAACTATGTGAGATAGGGAAGTGTTCCTGTCTTCACACCAATGACTCAGCTGTGATAACTCCCCTCCAGGGAGGCATCAGGACCTTCACACCCAGCCTGAGGGGTCATGTCTGCTAATGGGCCATCAGAGACTCCAAAAATATCCCATGACTCACAGAGTTAAATCACCC
>VWZF01003471.1:130981-146792 GCA_013396755.1 Sclerurus mexicanus | reverse complement strand
AGTTAAATCACCCTTTGTGAAACTCCTTGGCCTGGGGGAGTTACTGGGCATTCCTGCCTGAACCTGAGCATCTTGGCATTTTGTGACTTCTGGTACCACTTGTTGGATCAAGAGAAGGACCACAACCTCAACAGGACTGCAACTACCACTCTTGACCAGATTGTGACCATCATCTACCTCAACAGGTTTTCCTTTCCTTCTACTTTGTACTCAGGGGGGCCACATGGTGCTCAGCACAGGTGTCAAGAAACACCATATTGTTTGTGCCCCAGGGTGCTGGGTTATACATCTGTTCTTTGTGGGCTAAAGCCAGTTTTTTCTCTGTATCATTGATTTTACTGTAATCTTTTTAGTGAATTGTAACTCTGACTTGTAATCTCTCTTGAGTCGGGTTCCTTTCTCCCACTGGTTTACCTTTAAACCAGCACAAATATAGACTTAATAAGTTTTGTTTGGTATTGGAGTTTTTTAGTGACATGATGTTACATATGAGAAAGGTGCTTTGAAAGTCTGACAGTTTCTTGGATACCAGTGATAGAGGGATGAGATGAAAGACTGAGAAATCAGACTGTATTAATCCTATCACTTGCAAAAATATTACTGCTTCTCACAGTGTTAATCCATTGTTAACTTGAAGCAGAGGCTATTCAATACCAAGTGGAATTTAAGGAAATTATCTTTCGTTCTAGAATTATACTAATGAAAGGATGTGAAAAAGGAGGCAAAATGTCCTTGTGACCTTGTAGCCAGGCTTAATTAGAAAGATCAGTTGTACTCATCTATTATGGCAGTGTATGGCAGTCCTTCCCAGCTCTGCTTCTACTGCACTAAACGAAAGTTCATCATTTACTTCAATAATAAACAAAATAAATCTCAGTATAATATTTTAATTAAATTGTTTTCTGATTAAATTGAATATATGATACTCCTCTATTCCATTTTTAAGGATATGCCTTATTGAACAGTGAAAAGATAATTTTAGATGTGTTTTGTTGAGGTGGATGGTTATGAGAACAAATGACAATATAGAAAACCTAACAGTTTATTCAGTGTCCTTTTCTTCTAAGCAAACTTGTCATGAACATCAAGCTAGTTATTCAAATTCATACTCCAGTAACCTTATTTGATATTAAACCATTTCCAAATATTACAGCAATCTAATTGGGTTTTATGGTTAAAGGAAGATAAAATTCCCATATTTATTATGAGTTACTATTATAAATCTCCTTACTAAAATAAAAAGAAACATTCCTTCAATTTAAAAGGCACATGAACATTGTTATTTGCCTTCTCTGATAATATCAGGATAGTACTTCCAGTGCTTCTTGTTGTCTTGGGAGTATATACTGAATAAAACCTCAGTTCCAAACCACTGTGAGCCCAATACTCTTCACACTCACTAGAATATACTTGCATTCTTTTACCTGAAGAATTCACTCATCCATGTTATGCAGTGTTGTATAGTGAGAATTACTGCTTAGTCTTGAGTGTCCGTGAGAAGTGCACTTATGCTGCCCTGCCCCACTTTTGGCTGCAACTCAGTCCTTAAAATACAAAGCACACTTCCCCAGGCTCTCTTTGTAGTAAATTGGAGTGGGGAACAGGCTTTCCAGGGGACTTCATTGGTACATTTGAGTTGGGATTTTGTCAGCCATGACCTGCGTGACCCGCCACTGATCATGGAGGAAGCTTTGGGATTGGGATCTCTTTATTGTTTTGCTGTGAATCTATCAGATATGTTTTGAAGTCAGGCATTTTGCATTGTCACTTTGTCTACACTTACAAGTGGTACATACTGTTGCTGAATGACTAATTTATCATTCTTTTAAGAACTCCTCTTGTAATATTTTACATGAAGGCCTTCTGAAGCAGGAAAACCCAATGGGTAAGTTGAGTTTTCTGTTGGTGTTTTACCTTGTTCGGTACTAATGGAGAGTGTATTTTCATGAGGGTAATAGGACAAGGGGGAATGGCCTTAAGCTGAAGAAGATTTAGAATAGATATTAGGAGGAAATTTTTTAAGGATGGTGAAACATTAACACAAGCTGCTGAGTGAAACTGTTGCTGCTCCATCCCTGTAAGTGTTTAAGACCAGGCTGAACAGGGCTTGAAGCAACCTGGGATAGTGAAAGCTGTCCCTGCCCATGGCAGGGGGTTGGAACTGGATGAGTTATAAGGTCCCTTCCAATCCAGACCATTCTATGTTTCTATGAATTTCATATGTTGGCACTTTGTTCTTTTAACTTCAGGGCAAGGGTTTTAAAAGAGCAAAATGAATAAATAGTGTTTTGTTGATATGCAGTCATTCATTAATTTTGGATTGTTCTTTAAAATATTCCATAAGTTTTTCAGTATGAAATTTCCTTGCTGACTTGAAAAAAACCCCTTACTCTTCACTGTTGGATGGTCTTTCTAACCATGGGTATGCAGCTAGGGTCAGTTACTGCTGTGGGCATAGAGCAACCTGGAATCACACCTGTTCCCAATGAAGGTGATTATTCCCAACATGGTAGGCATCGTATCTTATATAAATTTTTTATATCCTTTTCTTTTTTTTTTTCTTTTTTGCTTTCATACAAGTGAAAATCATATTTGCTTTTACTGTGGCTGCCAAATAATGAACAGATATCTTAGTCAAACATTCCACAAGTTTCCAAATGTTTTAGATCCTCAGAGAATCCTGCAGCTTGAGAAACATATGAGAAGTTTAGAGCACTTCTGTCTGCAAGGATAACCTTGCTTGTATCCCAGTTGAATTCCATCTGTCATTAGGCAGCCGTACCTCCACAATATGTTGAAATCCACTGAAAAGTTCCACCGTCCTCCACACTACTTATTAATATTTCAATATGTGAAAAAGCTATGATACCAATATTAGGTATCTGCTAAATACCAAATATTTTCAAACAAAAATACTAAGTGAACTTTTTTTCCATGAGTATGGAAAAATTATGTAATTGTTGCATTTAATACAGAGTATCTTTTGTCCTGTAGTGTTTTAATCTCATATTGAAAGTATTAATCTTGGTTTATTTTGGGGGTGTTTTAAAGTCCTTTTTGAAGAAAGTTTCCATATAAAAGAGAATTCATGGACTTTAATTTTTTTATTTTAAATGAGAAAGGTTTCTTTTTCTTTCTTTTTTTTTTCAATAAAAATAAATCTTTTGTTTTGTCACTGAAATAAATATAATATAAATGCAAGAAAATATACCAGAAAGTATTTATATGAATTTTTCTTCTGTAGAAACCTAATTTTTAATACCCTAAATATATGATGATGTCCCTCTGAAAGAGAATTAAAGCATCAGAAAAACACATTGCACCAGCAAAATGTACAGAGCGTAATAAACTCCTTTTTCACATACAGAAACATTCACCATTTTGCATTAGCTGGGCAAGAGATGTCAATCAGGAATTGAAAGTACTCAGGGATTCCTCAGCAGTTCACAAAAATATCTCTACTATCTAGCATTTCAATTAAATTTAAATTTACATTTAATTGACTTTGTCTTGCTCATTTCCCTCTGTTCACAGATGTATGTATAATTGCATTTATTCTAATTAATATTTACTGAATTCTAATCTACAATCCTGGGCTGTCGCTTAGCACAGTTATTTTTCTGAACTGTTCTCAAAAAGGCTCTTATTAAAACTTTTTGAGAATCCACATAATGTATGCTTCCTGAATTATCTTGCGATCTTTTATTTTCTTTCTGGATTTTCAGAAAGTTTAAGATTTGGGACTACCTTCTTTTTTCCTCTTTTTTTTTTTCTTCTTTTTTTTCTTTTTTTTCTTTTTTTCCCATGGAAATGTATGTAATTTGAGCCTATCAAGGTATAGTTACCCCTGTTCCATGATGTTCTTCTCTCAATTAGAATGTCTGATAGGTTCCACAAGAAAAAAGAAGAGTACCATTTGTTTGTTACGCACGAGGGAATCCCAAACTGTCTTCCCAGCAGAAACCCAACATAGTCACACAGCCTAGTCCTCAGGAATGTTGGTTTGTGTCCATGAATTGACTCACCAGCTATCTAGCTGTCATCTGGACAAGGAAATTCGGGTAGTGATTTTGCCCTTAGAGAAAATCCTTTGGAAGAGCTTATCTTCATCTCTAAATTCCCAAGTATCTTCAAAACTATGTTTCTTAGAGATTATCAAAAGTTCCTAGGGCTCAGATGTCTAATCATGACTTAATTGGGTACCCTCAGCAAAAGTTTTTCTGTATCTGCCGCTGCATGCATTTGACAAGTACAAGGCAGTGCGATTTGTCTTAATCATCTTTGGTGATGCACTAAGCTATGCAAAATTACTTCATATTTTGCATAAACTAAGATTAAGCAATCAGACATTTACTCCAGATTGCTTGACACACAGTGAGTTCTTAAACCACAAGAATGCTCAGATGTCTGATCCTGTGGGCATTTATTTGTCTCTTTAAGAGTGGACTTTCAGCCTGTGGAGCCATCTCTGTCCTTTGAGTTTCCCAGCTGGCCACTAAACTTCATAAAGGCCTTATTTTCCAAAGGACATAACTGAGTCTGTGCAGGTGTTTCTTCAGACTTTTTTTTTTTTTTGTTCTTATTTATACCTGTTGGATTTGCCACCTGGATTCTCCTGTGCCTGCAATACTACCATGTGTTAATCATAGAATGGTTTGGGTTGGAAGGGGACCTTGATCATTGAGTTCCAGTGCTCATCTCACTCTTGGTTGTTCCCATTCATGACAGTATCAGCTGGGAATTTCTTTGTATATGTCCACCAGTTTTCTTCATTCATGATGCAGGGGAGCTTAGTCAATCAAGTCCAGAGATAATTTTCCTCTTCTGGAAGACTGTTGTCAGTGGTCAGTTTTCCAGCATGGAAGAAGATCTAAATACTTCCAATGTAGAACTGAATTCATACTTTTTGTTATTTTCACCTCTCTATCCTCCACCCCTCTCACCTTTCCCCCTTGTATCACTGCATTAGTTAACATAGAGTAAAACCAAGGTTTCCAGGGTGTTGTACATCCACCTTTAGAGACTTGTAGAATATACATGCTATG
Organism: Sclerurus mexicanus; assembly: GCA_013396755.1. Taxonomy (NCBI): domain Eukaryota; kingdom Metazoa; phylum Chordata; class Aves; order Passeriformes; family Furnariidae; genus Sclerurus; species Sclerurus mexicanus. The sequence goes on along the minus strand of VWZF01003471.1, from coordinate 141,747 downwards.
TAGTGCATGAAATGTTCTATGTCCATACAGCGTTCTTGGAGTGGCAGAATGACTTTCCCATTTCAAAATTCTAGAGTTTTTACTTTAAATAATTGAAACCAAAAAGGCCCAAACCTTAATCATAATTTAAATTACTGGAACAAAATATATTGATTGGTTCAACTAACATTCTTCCACCTTATCAGCATGAACATTTCCAGTATTTCAGTTTTGTCTCAAAAACAGTTACGAGGTGAGAAAACTAAAGTGATAACTTTCCAAGAACATATCACATCTATCCGTCTTGTGGGACTAGAAACCTCTGTGCTAGTTTTATGGTATTTTAGGGCATAGTGAAATTACTTCATCTCAATTTGAAATATTTCCCATACACATAAGTTTATAAGCAGTATTACTGGCAGGCTGAAAGCCTGAATGCTTATAAATAGAAAGCTGAAATGAGGATAAAAGCAGCCCTGTAATCATTACAGCCAGCTTCCTTTGAGTAGAGTAACAAATAATTTATTGCATTAAACAGTCCAAGACTGTTGAAAGTGAGCAAGGGTCACCCCAGTGTCAGAGTTCACAGCTGCACCCTGATAAGAAGACAGTTAGTAAGCAGATAAGATGCCAACAGTCTCTGGTGTTAGAGGTGGAAATAGAGCAACGCCAAAGACTTAGGTACAAATTATGGACAACACTGAGAGCCAGATCTTGACATTACAAAGGAATTTTTTCCAAGACCAGCTTTTAGAGCCTTGAGTCAGATGTATTCTACACATGGATGTTATTCAAATCTTCTTATCTTATGTGTTTGTTTGTAAAAACCTCCACATTATGTCTGGCTTGTGTTAAACATGTATAAGAAAATCATGACCGGAAGGAGAGAAAACAAGTACCTACTCTATACTCTTCTAGCTACTCTTTGCACAGCACACACACACAAGTACACACACACAGCTGCTTGACAGCCCTATTTCCAGTGACATCTGGTTATCTATAATCTCCTTTACAAGAGCCTTGCTCTCTGCAATGCACCGGTGCCCCTGCTCTGCGTTAGATAAACATGGCAAACACAGATAGCAACAAGAGAGGGGTTCACAGGCCCTGCTTGGTGGCAACAGCAGCTCCAGCAGCAGCAGTAGGGCTCAGCAAACCCCTTCCCAACCCTTCCCCATGTCTATTTGTTCACACACACTGACAATTCGGATGGGAAAGTTGCACGAAGCAAGAATTCATTATGGCAGTGGGGACTGGGTGGAAAGCTTCTCTCTCTTTTTATTTTCGTGGTCACTTAAATTACTTCTGCAGACTTTGAATGAGCTTTGATTATCACACACAGGGATGATCCATAAATTGAAACGCAATCTTTCATCCTAATAAACATGAACCCAGACCTGCATTTGGATCCTCGGTGCCTCTTGTGGGCTGTCTCCAGATTTTCTGCCAAACACTGCCACCAAGTGTGAATCTTAGATTTTCTCCGAGAGAGATGAGAAGAAAAGGGACCCACTTGCCAAATCCTGTTCCTGGTGACCTCAACAAACGTTTGAGACCAGCCAGAATGGCACTCACAGAGATGTTTCCACATTTCCACAGAAATGTCTATTTCTCCTATTCAAAACAGAGCTGTGAAAACTGTCTGGCAGCCATCTGAAGTTTTACAGTATCTAAAGTCACAGTCACTGATACAAATAATAAAGCCCCATCCTTAGTGTAGAAGAATAAGACAGAGGTGGAACAAGAGGAAGTGACTAATGTCTAAATAAATAATACAAAGAAAAAAATAAAGGAAAAATTGTTTCTCTAGACCATAAAACCACCCAGGTCTTGAGCCTCAAGGCAATACCTTAATAACCTTGTGTTCCAATGGTTTTGTACCACAATAATCAATGTGACATGCAAAACTGATATGAGACATAATACATTATTGGTGTTGAAGAAGGAATATCTTTACTGCTACTTCAAACAAGACTGTCCTGAGTTTGTCTGTTCACTACACGGAAAGGTAAAGATAAGGAAAAATAAATTGAAATATTTCTAAGTGAAGCTGAACAAAATTCTACACAAAGAAGTAAAGTGACAACAGTTCAAAAAGCCTAACTTTTTGGAATATGAACCTTATTTTAAAATGAGAGTGTTCAAACATGTATTTGGTTAACTTTAAATTCCTTGTATTAAGTGAAGTTAATTCTCTATACTTGTCAGCTATGCCCCTCTACATGATGCTTAGGAAAGTCACTTTTCAAAAAGGATGTTGAGAAAGCACAAAAACCTGTAGTTAAAAATTAAGGATGCAATTTATAGCCTGGTACAGCTCTCTGGTTGCAGTGAGTTTACTAAGCAAAGCTGTGGATTTCAGCAGAGGATCCTGGCCCTGAGTGAGGTGAGACTCCAGGGAGGACTGTTTCCATCAACCATATTCCCTGACTTCAGTGAGAATAAGTTTGTAAGAATGTTATTTTATATAACTCTTGCATTGGTTCTGGCATAAACTCAAAGTCCTTAGTTGTGGCTCTGATCTTCAGCAGGTTCAAATTAACAAACACGTGAACCAGGAGGATGCACTATAAGTACCCTGTACCACTGAGGATCCAAAACCCAGAAAATGAGAAATTTAAAATAAAACTTCAGATTGCTGTAGACAACCAAACCCCAAGGTGCAGTTCACTTAGCTAGTAACATGCTCCTCAGGCCGTAAACTTCTGGGTTTCTAATATGGCTCAAAAATTTGAAGTTTTTCCATGTATGTTTAAATACTTCTGGCTTTGGATGCACATGCATATTTTCTCTTTGTTTAACAGGTTCTGCACATTCATATCACAGAAAAAAACTCAGCCTTGGGCATTCATCAGCAGTTCTTGTAGCTGCACAACAAAGGATTAGTTGAATAATATGCACTTTTCCTTAAGTAAATATGAGTACCTGTATAATTATTTCTCCTGCAGGCCTTAACAGCACCAGAGGAGCTGTTATCCTTTATCAGGTAAATCAGATGCAGATTTTAAATTGCTATGTGTGCCAGAGGAGTTCTTTGGATATATTAGGTAAATAATCTCAGGTTTTTTTATTTATTCTAGGTGGTCTAGCCTCACATCACCTAGAAAGGATTTACAGAGGCAACATGCATAACTTTATTCAAAATCAGCTCTATAAATCCCTGTATACTGATGAGAAACCAGATCCTAAAGTAGTAATTCTAATTCTAATAGAGATCTGAATGTTGTCATAAATCACAGTATTACAGAATGGGAAGAAGGTAAAATCTACATTAGAGGCATTTACAGAGCACTTCTTTCTGGAACAGACTGTAAACTTTTCAATTCTTCATCCAGTCTGGTTTGGAATGTTTCAAGTACCAGATCTTCTGTCAATCCCCTGAGGAAAATATTCTGTGTCCCCACAGAGCAGGCATTGTTAACCATTCTTTCTGGACATTCAGTTCAATTATTCATTTATTCACTCCTAATTATGCTCACCTCAATAAAAAATTGTTCTCCTCAGAACTGTGCTCAGCTGGAGATACCTCCCCATGCCCCCTGCTATTATTTGGACAAAGTTAGTGATTCCATTATTCATTTGCCTCAAGTGAAGCTTGTATGTCTGTCTTCGTGGGATTTCTCTGTGTTTCAATTCCCCAGCTCTACAATAAGTCTCACTTTCTCACATCCTTTATCTGTTCTTCTAAAAGCTCTAACACAGGGTCAGTCTTTATTTGTGTACATTATCTACAAGCAATACTTAGGGAGTCTGGGGTCAGCTTCCCAAATGCTCTGAGATACAAATGGAAGAAGTAATAAGGAAAGGAAAAATTGCAGATGATTCCATTTAATTGTGACAACAAACTGTTATTGGAGAATGATAGCTAGAGTCAATATTCCTTTTTAAGGAATATCTGGTTATCGCTGGCCCTGAATAAGTTTATTTCCAAAAATAGGTTGTGAAAATTAAATGTATCACCCTGTGTGTTGGAAAGTAGCCAAAGCAGCATTTACTATAATCCTATGAAAAATATCCATTCTGAAACAGATGTTTAAAAAAAAAAATGTTGAGTTTTGCACACATACAAATAGACAATCATTTTTGGTTACTTTTTTTTTTGCCCCTGAATGACAATTAGCCAAAGCAAATGCCAGCCACCTTTAAATTTGACATTGAAGAGTGTGTGGGTGGACCCAGAATGTGTGGACCCAGAAAAAAAAATAAAATAATGGACTAATTTATTCAGGCTGCATAAGAGAAAAAAATACACTCCCAAAATATTTTTTTTACTTCTCTAATTGATACAGCTGTAGATTTCTTGGCTGCAGAGAGGAACTAAAAATTCAAAGGAACTTTAGTAACAATAAAGAGACTGAGGTACCAACTGCAGCTCTCCTGATCTGCTTTTTGGATTCAATCAGGAGATTTCACCTTCCTATTTCTTGTCTCAGTTTCTGCTTGTGACATTCATTTTAAAAAGGATGCGAAAGATGAATTAATGGCAATATGTTTCTATGGTCCCTAACAACATGGATTTCAGGATTCAGCTGTGACTGGCAGACATGGACAGTCCCATCTATGGGTACTACTTTCACTTGAAATTACACAGAAAATATTTTATAATTTTTCTGGTCTTTAACACTATAAAAATAGAGAGATTCACATTATTGCCAAGCTCAAATATTTTTTCTAAAATAATTCTGTGCTACCACAAAGCCATCTGGACATATGTCATAGTCCCACCTGAAGTATCCAAGAATTAATAATTTATCCTCCAACGTAGGAGCTTAGGTCTCCCAATTGCCTTAAATTTTCATTTGTTCCTCCTTCATATTACCCATTCTAATTCTATTTTAAAGATAATACTTTCACTCTTTATAAAGAGTTGAAAAGTCTTTCAGGAAGGTGTTTCTTTGAACCTGCGAGCCTAGACACTGACAATTACAGTCCAGCAGAGGTTTGTCCCTTGGCAGTAGGTGGTGATCAGTTGGCACAGAGGTAAGAGCACTATTCCCCTTATTGTGGGTACTTGCCACAGCTTTCCCAGAACATAATTTAAAGATGTAGAAGAAAGATTCTTATTTAATTCACTGCAGCTGCTTAAATTCTTGTTAGTGCCTTTTGATATTCCTGTTGAAACTATCCTAGGAAGTGAGGGTTTGGACACAGTGGTAATATGAAAGAAAATTTGTTCCATACTGACTTTTGAGTAGATAATGCTTAGGATAATAAAGGACTATTAGATAAATATATTTGTCCTTAAAACACTTAGTGATGGGTTCCAAATTTTATTTTTCTTAAACTTAAGACAATGTTTCCTTGTACTGATATCACCACTATTATTTAGGACAACACATAAATGAGTTCCAGCCTGTGTGGACACAGAACGTGGGATTTTCATCTGATTTTTGTTCGTATGTCTGGATCCCTCTGGAAAACTTTATTTGCTCTCTGCTTCATAAATAACTTCTAGAGGATCAAAGGTCTAGACATGAAACACCGTGGCAAATTTGTTCCTGGATGATCCAGCAAAATCAATAGATACACATCAGGGATAAATTTGTCCTAATGTGTTTACCGATACATAAAAACTGTATATGATCATCACATTTTTTATGGAATGATAAAAGAAATCACAGCTATTCATAGTTTTCTTTGTCTGCTGCACACCCCACAGATAATTTCGTGTTACAGTGGAGAAAATAACTGCTAAATACGAGCAGTTTCTTCTGCATATTCAGCATGAACCAGGGGCTGTCCTTGCACCTTAATCTATTTCAGTATGAAGCTGAGTCCTAAAAACAATAAATATGCAGAACGTTTTAAATCTGATCTAAATAAACGTTTTATTTTTAGAAGTTGGTACTATTAATTTAAGCAGTGTTTGTCCTGATTTCCTAATAGTTTCTCCACACCATGATAACATGATACAGTCTTAATTTCCTGAGAACTGGAATGCTAAAAGTGCAAGATATGCTCAGCAATGGGATGCCAGGGGAATGGTTTCCCTGGAAACAGCAAGCACATAAAAAGTATTCAGAGCAGTCCTTGTTTCTCCTCTGTTTTAAGCCTCCATTGATAGGGGAATCAAATCTAGTCTAGATTTTTTTTTTATTTTTATTTTTTTATTTTTTTTTATTTAAGGTGAACTGCAGGGCAGGAATACAGGGATGTTCTTTATTACATTTTGCCACCTTGTGGAGCAAATCTGTAGAAAGGAAATTTACAAAATGTTACCATGGGGCCCCAGTTAAGACATATAGTCACAGGAGAAGAAAAGAGAACAAACAAGAATTAGAAAAATGGAGCTTATTTTCAAATAATGAATTTTCTAAAGTAATTCTTAAAATGAACCAGAGGGATTGTAGGGCTCAGTCTGAGACTTGGCTCTGATACAACAAGACACTGGGATACATGTTTACCTCTAATCTGAGGAGCAGAGACTCTGATTTGAAATGCAGATCCTTTGTGTTTCAGGCATTTGGACAGTCCCATAGAGATAAGACACATGCTTCAATATGTCATTGAACCATGATTTATATGATATCATTTTCAAATAATTGAGATCTCCCTGCATTTCTGTCCTTTCTAAGGGAATCTCAATTGGGATTCCACTGGAAAGTTACCTTTAAGAGTGTGCAATAAAACAGAAATTCATCTTCAACTTAGCATTGTTTTGTCTGCAATGATGTTTTCAATTGAGAAGAGGTGAGTTTAATTTTCTGTTGTTTGTCATGTCTCACTACTAGTGATTCTAGCTGTGGTTTTGCACACAACAACAGAGATTTAAACCCTATATTAAAAAAGTTGGGGATATGATCTGTCTTTCCTGAATGCTTGATACCTATAATCTTTAGTATAAGAGGAGATAGAAATGAACTTCTTGGATGCTGTTACTGTGCAATTTCTAATGGAGCAATCTAAAAATATGAAAATTACTCATCCTTTGCAATTCTTTGATTTTGACTCCTTTGATATAGTAGACAGATAATATGGTTATGGAAAATAATATATGGAAAAATATAAGCTTCTAATATTATGTGTTCAAGCTGTTGCTTAAACTCCTGAGTTTTGGGTTGTTTGCAAAGTGGGAAAAATATTTTTTACAATACAATACTTCACAAACCCATTGGTTCTGACAGAAAAATTTACACATGAACAAACAGAAATTATATCTTTATCCTCACAATGGATGTGACTTTAGCTTCTGTTCTTCACCTTCCTTTCTGAGTCCCAGAGCCTTTGCCATTTCTTTACTCTCCTTGTTCCTGTGTTTGCTGTATATTTATATTCCCCGAGTGAATGGGCATTCCTTTATCCTAATTGAATCTTTTAAAAATGCTTTTTCCCACTTTCTACAATTGTTAGTACTAGTCTGCAATTTCTTACTCTTTTCCCCTGCCTCCTTGCAGGCTTTTGTAAGAGCTTCCCCTGGGCTTTGCAGCAGGACTAAGAAAGAGAAAGGTGATATTTAACACTTACATAGCATGAAAGTAGCCCAGACCTGGACTATCTTTTGGGATCAAAAGAAATTCACTATCTCCCTCGAAAAAGAAACATTAAAAAATTATATCCAGAGAACAAAAACAAATTTTCTTAAAAATTTGCTATCCTATCCTGAGTTGTCATGTCTGTCCCAGACCACATCAACCAGCACCTGACCTTTGCAACATCAGACGGAAAATCTGGTCTTGCGTAGTGACATAAGCACTTGCAAAGGGTTGTATTTTCCTGGGCTTTTATTGGTGAAGTTTCATTGTTTATAAGGCTCATTAATAAGCAGTGCCTTGAGCCTCCATGCAAACTGCTCATGTTTGGATAGTAATGACAAGCATGTTATACCATCTGGGTGCTCTGTAAAAAGTGCTTCCCATTTGCAAACAAGAAATCAAGTGTGTAAGGAAGTGTGCTTTCCTAAAGGGAGAGAAGAAAACAAAATGAGGGAGGAAACTGGATAAGATACAATGACCTACTTACTGTTTTCACGAGTTAGAACATCCATTTAAAGTTACCCTCTTCATGCTAAGGCTACTTCAGGGGTGCTGCCTGCTTCCCAGATCCTGTGGAAAGTCTCAGCTGGAGCTGTTAGATCCCGGGGCTCTGTCCCTTACCCTGCCAAGCATCAGGATAATCAGGTTTCTGCCATTCATCTACTTTGTGTTCTCAGAGCTGCTCATGCTTATCCTGCTGTCCCTGTTCCTCAAAAATTTCTGCTTTTCAGTGTTAAGGGCAGCCAAGCTGGTGGACTTTGGCCTTCAAAGTAGTGCCCTTAAGTGTGATAAGAAGAAGCATACAGTGTCCACCTCTGAAGGTCAGTCAGCAGTGCCTTCCTATCAGCTCCCATTCTTTCTCTCTCTCAGGCCTGAATGAGCATTCCTCTATTCTGGACTTCCCTCTTTCCCTCTCACCATCACTCTGGGCACATCTTTCTCAGCTGGCAGCTTTTGCCTGTTAGTTTTACAAAAGAAACCAAACTATGCTACAGTTTTATTTTTTGCCTTCTAATAGTAATTAATCAATTTTGTTGATTAATTGATCTCTGTTTGCAGATTAGGTAATTAGTCCAGTGGTGCCTTCTGGTTGCAGCACTGCAAAATAGTCCCCTTCTGCACATCTCTCTCCCTCCTGCTCTCTCCTACTTTGCTTTCTCCCTCAAAACATTTCTATGACTTTCATCCCCCTAGCTTGATACACTGCTATTTAAAGCAAAGCTATTGAGGATTTGGTATTTAAACAATATTAGTGCACTCACCACATCCATGTATACAGAATATGCTTACTCTGCCATCTGCCTCCACTTAAACACACACTCCTACTTCTGCCCTTGGGAAGATGAGAGCGCAAACACCTGACAGATGCTTAGTCACATTGCTTAATATTTCTGGAAAATATTCAGGTGCTGAGTTTAGAAGCAGGAGAAAGGCAGTGCAGAATTAAGACAAATTCCCTATAAATCTATCAGAATTATCTGTCTGAAAGAATTCTTGCAAAGATTATAAGTGGGAAGGAAACACTGTATCTTTCCCCCTTTTCACACCATTCATTTACAACAGCATCATTGGCAGTCAGTCCAGGTTTTATTCAAATCCAAAGTTACTGCTTAATGAGATCTAAGACCTGTTGTATTTATGTATCCATTCCCATCTTTTCAGTATCTGAGCACCTTCCAGTATAACTCTTAAGTGATATAATTAGCATCTGTCAAGCGGGGCTCACTCTCCTCAGGAGGGAAAGATTGCCTGTGGATTTCCTTGTCTTCAGCTATGCCCGGCATCATGAATCTGTATTAGCCCAGACATTAAAAAAAAAAAAAAGATTAAAACAAAAAAAAAAATGAACTTTACATTGGGCACAAAGAGGAGAGAGGTGAGTGGTAAACCCTTTGGCAGTTTGTGAAGCCACTACTTGGTCTGCTGTTGACTCTACTCAGCAGAATTACAGAATCACAGAACAAGTAAGGTTGCAAGAGACCACAGTGGGACCAGAGTCATCCCAGAGGACTTGCCACAGAGTTGCATTCAGATGGTTCTGGAATATCTCCAGTGACGGAGACTCCACACTCTCTCTGGGCAATCTGTTCCAGTGCTCGGTCACTGCACGGGAAAGTTCTTCATCATGTTCAGGTGGAACTTCCTGAGCATCAGTTTCTGCCCTAAGGCCCTAAACCTAAACTCCTTCACTTAGTTTTCTGCAAGTCCATCAGTTGCAGGGGCACATTATAACCTTTAGATAACTTTCATAATCTCAACAGAGCTTTCACAGGTGAACCATCATGTGTTCTAGATGAAAGGCTGAGGTTCCAGGGCACACAGTGATACTGTTCAGCTGCTTACCTTCCTCCTAAGCAGGCTTAGTAGGAGCAATAAGACCTCTTTTTTTGAGTTCAATCTTTACACCCCTTCCTAGAAAGCTACCACTTCACTTTGGCTTTCCTTTCTTTTCTTCTTCTGGGAGAGGCTGTCTAGTTCCACAATATCCATTCACATCTTTGGGAGGAACACGCAACATGCATTTGAACTGGATCATAAAATACCTCAGGTTCATTCACAATCTTTTTTTGTTCCTCAGCCTAAACTGTTCCCCTGGGACAGAGGAGTAGAGCCAGCACTTATCAAGGCGTTCAGACAGCCATTCAGGTCTGATGTGCCCTGATATATGAGCACTTTGTAAATAGGCACTGAAGTCTTGAATATTCAGCATGATGGAATTTTGTTTAGTCTACAGGAGGAAAGGGTGAGGAGAGATATAAGCATCTTCAAAGGTGTAAAAAATGGCTCGATACAGAAAATGAATTGTTTTGCATGTCCAGCAGGACTAAGGCAAGTGTCAATGGGCTTAAAATGCAATAAAGATTAAGTACGAAGTTAGGGGAAAATTCCTAGCATAAGGATTGTTAAGGAAGAACAGAGAGTTTGCAAATGCCTAATGGTTGGAGGTTTTTAGAAATTCCTTAGATGTATCTCTTTCAAAATGAAGGTATGGTTGTGGTAGGCAAAGATCACCTGGCTCTGAATTCCCCTCCAGTGAGTTCCCTGTGCTTCTGTGGGCAGCTAGCACAGTGAGCAAGGGCTAAACTTGATGTTTGGAGGCACCTGAGTAGCAAAAAAGCATTTGTATTGCATGCAGACTATTGCCACCTGGGGAATCAGGTCCCATTTCCCACGTGCATTTTCCTACCAAGAAGTGTCACTGCTTTTTATATCTGTCCCCCACATTGCAATTTCTGTGACATTTAAATAGATCCATATGTGGAGCTTTTTTTTTTTTTTTTATTTTTACATGTTCTTTTCCCTTTAATTTCTGGG
>VWZF01003471.1:111851-125911 GCA_013396755.1 Sclerurus mexicanus | reverse complement strand
TTTCCCCCCTCCCCATGTGTTTCAGGTTTTGCTTTCCTGTTGTTTTTTTTTTTTGGTTTGATTTGGTTTGGGGTTTTTTTGTGGGGTGTTTTGTTTTTGTGGGTTTTGTTGTTGTTTTTTGTGTGTCTGGTTTTTGGGATTTTTGGGAGCATTTGAAATCATTCTAAAGACAAGTTTTTCTATTTGATTGCTTATTTTACACTGTCTGTGTGATCATGTTGGGTTCCTTCTAAACAGAAACATTTACTAAACATCGTTATCTAGTTTTATTTTTCTGCCTTAGGCCATGACCAGAATTTAATTGCAGGTCACAGAAGGGGAAGGTTGGATCTATTTTACCCCCCAAAAATTATGGCAGGCAGTGGTTTGGTCACTCACAGGAGTAGGGCCAGCTGGCAGGCTTCAGCCACAGTAAAAAATTTCATAGAAATAAACTCAGTTTTGCATGTGGTCTCTTAATATGCATTCATATGAAATGCCTGAGGTATAGAATATCTAATGTTTCCCTCAACTCCTTCACATGCAAGCATCCATATCCATATGTTTTAGTCTGGAGCTGCATCACACCAGGTGTTGCAGAGTAGTATCAATCTTTTAGGTATCTCTATTATAAACTTTGATAGTAAAAGAAATTTTTTTTTTCTTGTCTCTGTAAAAGACTTTTGAATTCTGTTAGATTATCTGTTCTTATTTCTCATTATGATGTTCAGGATATGTTTTTTTTTTTTTTAATGGGATTCAACCTCTGCAAGTTATATGCCATTTTTGCCCCAAAACTGTAAACTTTTTGATGGTTCCATATGTTTTGTGCTGTGCTGCAGGCAGAATTAAAACATACCAGTTTTGTTTTAGTATTTGAGCTGTGGTGGAATTTGGGGTAGGAAACCTGATCCCAGCAGTTAACCCTTTTCTTAGTCAAGAATTTTTCAGAGTGAGTTCAATAAGGCTGAAGTTTCAGATGATGAGGGCAAAGACTACATCTTCTTTCTGCCTCCAGAGACAGTGTTGACTCAGCCACATAATAACATTACATTAGAAGAAAAAACAAGTACTTTTTCTGGGATGAAATTATGTTCAAATTTTACACAGGCAGTTATATGGGCTGTAGGTATTTCCTTCATGGAGCTAATGCTACCATCAAGGAATTCTTACTCATGAAAATCCAAAACAGCCCCCAACAAGAAATCCCTAAACCCTCCAAAAAACAACCAACCAAAAGGAACCAACTAAAGAACCCCCCAACAAAGTAACAGACAACAACAACAACAACAAAAAAAACAAAGCAGAAGGAACCCTCACCAAAAAAAACCCATCAAACCACAAATTAAAATGAAAACAAAAACACCAAAAAACCAACCAAACAACCAACTAAATAAAAAAAACCAACAAAACAAAGTAACAACTTGTTTTGATTAATTTTTCCCTTACTGTAATGCTGAAATGAGTCAAACACTACTACCTTATGGCATGGAATTCATACCTTCTTAAAAAGCTGAGTTTGTCTTATTATAGCTCTTTATCCAGCTAATTAATTTAGCTTTCTATTATAATCCTTCTTTTAATCAACGTCTTTTCAATTTCTTCATTTCATTCAGATCATCTTCTTTCCACTTCTGCCCTGATACTTTAATTCCATGCATCTCAGAGCTCAGCAAATATTTGACTTGCTAAATCTTTACAAGAATTTTTAACACAAAACTATTAACCTCAGACAAAGTATTTGGGAGCTTTTAATTTGTATTCAGTAAGGATGCTCTGTGGGAGAAGGGGGGCTTGGGGGGGAGTGAGAAGAAGGAACCTCCAAAAGAAGTATAAATCAATATCCTAAATTACTCAAATGTACTACAATATGGCACCAGTAGCTGTTACATATTTTTTTCTCTCCTTCTGAGATTCAAATACATATGCTCAGCAATTATTGTTACATTTGCATAATAGGACATTTTTTTGATTAGCATATCTTGGACTTCTGCTTGCATTTTTTAAGTGTGGTTACTTTTATTCTCTAATTTGTCCTTATTCTCCCTTCATGTTCTGTTATACCTGCTCATGTTTTCCCTTGCTCCTGTTTTGTTTTCCTGAGGGTTTGCTGCCTCCAAAGCTTTGTTTAGTATTTGGTTTTGTAGTTAACATCACACAGTAATGATATACCAGGAAAGCAAAGCATATGACATACTAAATTTTAATGAATAAGTTGTGAAACCTTGTGACAAATGCCATGCTTTCCCAGGGAATAGCCAGTGATGCGCTGCAATATCTAACAAAAACTGTAATATACTTTATAACAGTTACTCAGCCTCTCATGCTCTTCCAAGTCTGTGTGCTCTGAGGGAAATATCTTGTGGTTACCTCAGCTTTGTATATTTTATGAAATCTAAACACCCTAACTGTTACTAAAGCTTTCACCAAAACAGGTTGGACCAGATTCTTGGTGTTGCTGTGTTAGGTGAGATGCTTTGGTTGACCATTGTCTTTACTTGCTTTAGAGGAGTTAGATCTAAGACAGTGTTTAGGTAGATACTCAAATGCAAAAAAACCCTCTTCAGTACAACCAACTGGATTTTCAGTTGTGTAGAAGTCTTTAACACTTTTCTGTGAGAGAATCCCAATGCTCTTATTTATAGGATAGTGCCCTGGTTTGCAAGATTAATACCCTAATGTCCTTATTTATAGCATAGTCTCTTATTTATAAGACAAATTTTGTTGAATTTTATTTATCTTATTTGTAAAATACTGAAAATACTTTGATATCAGGGCAGGGATAGACGAAATTTTGTTACATCATTTTATTTGTTCCAAGCTTCAAAATTTAACAGATTCTTGGTACTGTCTTACTTGTAATGTCTTGAGATCTCAAATGAAACAGTGGCCAAGTCAAGTTGATCTTCCTGCTCATGCCTTTGCTATGAGAATTCATTGATTTCTGTAATTAAATGAGTTGGAAGTAAATCCCAGCCCTTTGCTGCATGTAACTCATCAGAGCTGATGGCTGAATCTTAATAAGCTGTTTAGTGTGATCTTGTGCCAGAGCAGCTAGGTGCTAACAGTTTCCCTAGTGCTGCAATTCCATGTAGCAATCTGTGGTTGTAATTGACTCTGCCAGGACAAAAGAAAGAGGAGGTGGAATGGCATTAGATTAAAATGAAACAGTGCAGTGCAGAGTGCTTAGCTCAATGAATGCAAAATTCTTCCCTTTTTGTCTGTGAGCTGAACGCAATGGTTACAATTTTCTTCCTTCTTTCAAACAAATTGCAGCGTTTCAGGCTACAATGTGTCTGAAGAAAGAGATCTAAGCATGTTCCCTGTTTGGAACAGAAAAAAACAAACAATAACAACCACTCTGCAAAGCAAACATTAGGACACTTAATTACTAAGGATAATGGCAGAACCTGTGTAGTGTTCTTGTGCTCTCTCTATTCTTTCAACGTGCTGATGCAAGTGCTGTGTAGTCAACATTCTTCACAAGAATGCAAGAATAATGCCATTGTGGTAGGCCTTGGACTAAAAATAAATAAAAGCAAACAATCAGACAAAAACCCGAACCTACCAAACAAAATCCAAAACAAAAACCCCAACCCAAACCAAAGAAAAATCCCACAAACAAAATACCCAAGACCTGATGCTTGTTTGAAAAAAGAGGAACCAGAACCCAACAAATGAAAGAGCACCACACTATATGGGAATGGGAAACTATGACACAGATTATTATGAAAAAAAGGAAAAAATGATGAGTTTTATAAGGGAAAATGCTTAAGACATGGAATAATTCACAGAACTAAGGACTGTCTGTCTATTGCATGCAGTTGCTCACTCTGATTTTATTATGTATATGCTCTTGGATAAAAATTTCCTAAATAGTTTGAACAGTTCAGAAAAGGTTCCAGTTGTCTATGGAGAAAAATTGTGTTTTCCTTAGAAGAGAAAGAGCCCTTCAGTCTGCTTGGATCATGCAGGGGTTCCACTACTGCCTCCTTGCTTTCTGAGGACATGAACTGAAACACTCCAAACTGTGAGAAGGAAACCAGCCCAGAGCACCCTGTTGTGTTGTGATGATATTCACCTGAGCGTCTGCTCCCCACATGTGTGGTTCTTGGGCTGCATCTCCCCGTTGTTCTGTGTGTACATTAAAACCAATCAGCTCTCAGTGTGTTTCTCCACAGGCTCATATCAAGAAATATATCTGCTTGTATCTTCCAAATGGCAACCCTCTAAAAATGACTCTCAGATGGCTCTAGCTTGTGGAGTAGCTGCATTACACTGGCAGCAGGGACAGAAATCCCTTGTCCCCCATGACACCGTCCCACTCCCTGCTTACCTTTCCCTTCGTACTTCTTCCTCCACTGCACACCTTTCTGCTGCTGACAACCTAGGAAAGAACCTTTCTTCTGACAACCTAGGAAGCCCCTGCAAGACCTTCCAGTACCTAAAGAGGGCCTGAAAAAAGGCTGGAAAGGAGTTTTTCACAAGGGTGTGGAGTGATAGGAGAAGAGGGAATGGCTTTGAGATGAAGGGGGTAGATTTAGAACAGGTATTAGGAAGGAGCTGTTGGCTGTGTGGGTGGTGAGACCCTGGCACAAGTTGCCCAGAGAAGCTGTGGCTGCCCCATCTCTGGAAGTGTCCAAGGCGAGGTTGGATGGGGCTTGCAGCAACCTGGGCTAGTGGAAGATGTCCCTGTCCATGGCAGGCGGGTTTGGAACTAGGTCCTCTTTAAGGTTCCTTCTAACCCAGACCATTCTGTGACTATGAATGGCTCAAGAAGGCTTTTTCAATGGATATGTAGTTGCCAGTGGTTTGAAATTGTTGTTTTTCTTTTCTCACTGCTGGAGAGATCACCTGCACCTGCAGCCTGATAGAAAAAGATGAAATAAAGCTGTGAATCACTCATCCATAAGTCACTGGTTATTGACATGATTCATTCTCAAGGTGTTTATACACAAATAAAAGTGCTCAAACACTGAAGGTAGATAAGATAGTAAACCCAAAAGTTAGTTTCAAATAAATCCCCTGCTAAGCCAGTACATGACATAGGTGAACAGAAATCTCAAAGAGGAAGTTTAAGAGGCTGTTTCCTCCTGTTTCATGCTGTGGACTTAGCAGTTGGAAGCCAATACAAACACTAAAGCAAAAATTGCTGTGATCTCTTCTACTTTACCATATTTTCTCCAAGGTGACAAGCTAGAGGGTCATGAGACACAAAGCAAAAATCTAGTGGCCATGCAAGGGAGAAATTATTTAATGTGGTAACAAATTTTAGTGCCTTGAAAGTTTTACGTATTACAGAATCATAGAATCACAGAGTGGTTTGGGTTAGAAGGGACCTTAAAGGCCATCTCATTCAAACCCCTAACATTCAAACCTTCCCTTAACCCAGTTTGCTCCAAGCCTCATCCAACCTTCCAACCTGGCCTTGGACACTTCCAGGAATTGGGCAGCCACAGCTTCTCTGGGCAACCTGTGCCAGAAGTGAATAAGGATTTCCTTTCCTTTTTTTCTTTTTTTTTTTAAAATTTTAATGGAAATTTGTAAATCCATAGATGATGATACACACTCTAATTAATATCATCCTACTGTGAGTATCCACATATTGCAGTAGGCTTCAGGGACTTAGGGAGAAACCAGAAAATTCCTGCTAACCTTCTAGGGATCATTTAATGCTGTTTATAAGGTCTGGATAAGAGTCAAAATTTTGTAGTTGAACTATGTCAATGCTAAGTTATGGCAAAATTTTTGAACTTGACAGCTACTAGAGAAACATAGCTTGTCTCCACACAGACAAATTCTTCTTCCCACATGAAGATATAAGAATATTATCAAAGCAAGAAGAGGAAAGAAGGGTATTAATAAAATGAAATTCATGAGAAGGACGGAATAGGACTAAATAAAAGTAAATGAGCATAGGTCTTAATACAGGGAAAAGAAGGAATTTTTAAGGATCCTGAGGTAGAAAGTTTATGGAAGAGATTACATTGATAAAACTGATATTTTTGACATATTGGTATGGTTTGTCTGAGTGAGTGTTGCACTTGGGCTGTTATGAGAACAGAAGGGATAAAACTGGTAGATGATTTGTGAGCAACACCTCAGGGAAACCCACTGCTTCAGTGATCTGATTGAACTTCAACGAGGCTATTAGTAAAGATAGTTTTTAGGCCATGGAGTAGAGCTAGAAAACAAGAGGAGATTTTTCTTAAAGCACAGGCAAAATTAAATTACACGGTATTGAGTATGAGAGGCAAAGGTTAAAGGTTTCTGTTATGAATAGAAAAATTGCTTCCAAAATCTTAAACTGTTTTTGGTAAGGGCACTACTGTAAAAAAACAATTACTTTTCTATTTCAGATAGAAATCAATATTAAGTATGAAGATTTTTTTCTAAGGACTTTAAATTGGGAAAATAAATGCTACATAGTACTTTATACCATTTCTTTCTAGTAGGCCATTAGTCCAAATCAGAAGGAAATTATGAATACAATAGATGAGGACATTAATTGGATGGGCAAATAAATTAACACTAATTAACTAAGGATTTTCAATGTTATAGTTAGTCAAAGAGGCAAAATTCAGCTATCAAAAAGTTGATAATTTTGTTAAAACTCTATCTCACTTCTAGTTCTGTAGTAAAGAATGAAATAAATAGAAATCAAAGATAACAAATAGCTACAAGGAACAAAATGGAAAACAGTCTTAGCTTCCAAGTTCTATTGATTTTTGAACTGCAGAAAATGGGTTAGGTAATTTAAAACACCACAGGAAAACATTTCAGTGCATGCTGGTAAAGTAACTCAAAAGATTTTAAAGTAATTTTGGGACATGCCACCATATGTAACCTTTAAAAAATGTAGAAAATAAAATTGTTAATTCTTGCTGAACTGTTTTGTACCCATATCTATTTGTAACTAAAAGTGCACAAGATTTTACACTCTCTCATATAAAGATGATGAAACACATTAAACTCATCTACTGAGGCGCGAATATTATCATAGAATCATAGAATCATTTAGGTTGGAAAAGATCTTTAAGAGTCCAGCTGTTACACCAGCACTGCCAAGTCCACCATTAACCCACGCCCTTAAGTGTCACATCTAGAAGTCTTATACCTCTGGGGTTAGTGACTCCACCCCTGTCATGGGCAGATAGTTCCAGTCCTTGACAAGCTTTTCTGGTGAAGAATCTGTTTCATAAGTTTTAGTTGGGCTTTGGCCCTTCTAATTTTCTCCCTGAGCAACCTCACCACATCCTTGTTGTCCTCCTCTGTTGCCTGCCCCTTTTTCTGGGGATGATACACTCGCTTATCAACCCCCAGTTTCAGCCAAAACTGTCTATTACGACAGGCAAATCTTCTTCCCCACTGGATAATCCTTTGGCACAAGTGGACAGCCTGATCCTGCATCTAAGATTTCTTTCTTGAAGAATATACATCCTTCCTGGACTCCTTTGCACCTCAGGTCTGCCTCCCAAGGGACTCTCTCAACCAGACTCCTGAACAGGCCAAAGTCTCCCTTCTCCAGAAGCACCAAGTGGCAGTTCTGCTGACCTCTCTTTACTTCTCTGAGATTTGAAAACTACCATCTCACGATCGCTGAGCCCAAGAGAGTCTCCCACCACCACATCTCCCACCAGTCCTTCTCTGCTCACAACCTCCAGGTCCATCGAGGTATCTCCCCTGGTGATCTTGCTCTGCAGCTGGATCAGGAAGGTCTCCTCCACACTCCAGGAACTTCTCAGATTTCTCCTCTCTGCTGTGTTGTGTTTCCAACAGGTATCGGCATCCCATAAAGAAACAAGGTCCAGTGATCACAAGAGTTCTACCAGGTGCTTATAGAATATTTCATCCTAGTTGGGAGGACTATGCCACCTATGATACTCACCTTAAAAAAGAAAAAAAAAATAAAAGTGAGAAAACTTATTTTCAGACATTCTGAAAGCTCTTTGGCCTGTTGATTCAATGGTGTATTTAGAATTTTTGGAACATCAGGGATATTTCATGTGTTAAAATCTAGATAACATGATTTTATGGAAAAAATGATCAGGACTGATTTGTTCAGAAAGCACCTAGATGGCTCTCTGGGAAGTGTGGACACCTTTCACAGCCAACCTCTCACACCTACAAATAGTCTATATGGAATCAAATGCAATCACTTTGTGACATGACTTTGTTCTTATTTCTCCTGTGTTACAGTTTTATCTTTATATGAGACTACAGACTGCTGTATCAGGTTGTGAGGGAGAAGGAAACGGACAGGGAATTATTAAAATATTAGAGAAAATATAAAATGCAAAAGTCAAGAAAGCAATAGATTTATAAAACAAGGATATGATTTCTTTTTTGATTTGGAAGAACTGTTTACTTACCTCTGAATTTACACCTTTGCAACATCTCAAGAGGGTCACGGAAATATAATTGTTACGTGGAAATTGGGCTAGAAAGGCAAGATAATGGAAAAAAACCCCAAATTTTATTAAACTGTGTGAGAAACCCACTTATCCGATCTACAAAATTAAATATGATTGATAATATAATACATCAGAAAAATCAATAACAGAATACATTAATATAAAATAAAAATTGTAGCAAGTTAATGTAGATTTTTGAATAACAGTATTGACTGAAGATTCTAATCAGCAAAATGCATGAAGGTTAATCCAGAGCATGCTTAGGAATAAATGAATTCAATTTGAATGTATCACTAAAATTATTTTTTGATCTAATGGAGTGATAATTGAATTCTTTTTCTAATCTGAAGCAGGGGAGATAGTAGTACCACAACATAATTACTTGTCTGGTTAAATACATCGTCCTTTTTTTGTGGAAATAATTTGCTTTCAGATTCATGCTGAGAAGCTACCAGCTCCTCTTTATCATAATATGATTTAACAAAATGTAGCATTTCTTCTTCATCAAATTAAACCAATTTGTAACATTGAAGAGTCTTTGGGTCTCAGCTCTTCAATCATCCTCTATTGTTACACTCAGATGAAATAACAAGGCATTAAAAATAAAACCTTCAAAAAGGGACTGACTGCCTTTTCTTATAAGTAGGACTTAAAGGAGAAGAAAATAGGGAGAAGATGTCCTTCAAGATGGAAATGGCTCAAAGGATTTTGTGAGAAGTACACAGACTAAATCCTTGAATTGCTGGATTTCTGTTACAGACACCTCAGGAATGCCTGAAGCAAGAACAGCTTACTCCAGCAGAATCATAGAAACATTCAATCATTACGTTGGGAAAATACCTCTAAGGTCATTGAGTCCATCTGTTAACTCAGCACCACTAAACCGCTAAACGATATCCTAAAGTGCCACACATGATTTTTGAATGCTCCTAGGCATGGTGACTCCACCACTGCCCTGGGTGGCCTTTGCCGGGGCTTGACAACCTTTTTGGTGAAGCAGTTTTTCCTAATATCCAATCTAATCCTCCCCTGGTGCAGCTCAAGGCCATTTCCTCTCATCTTGCAAAGCCTCAGGCTGGATAACTCTAAGTGTCAGAGATATCGACCACAACCCCTTCAAAAGCCTCCTCATATAACAGAGCAGGGTAATTGATTCTGGGTCTTGTTTTGGTTTTGCTGTTGCTTGCAGCAAGTCCTGATGTGAAGACAGGTATGTACTTACTCAATAGGTCACTAGCTCATGCTCTCTCACATCTGTTACTACTGGAAAACAATAGGGTTGCTTGTTTATTTTGAAAGATTCCTGCTGTATCTCAGGCTCAGAATTATCAGCCCTGTAATGGCATTTAGAAATTGAGAACCTCTGATGCTACACACTTTTTTAATACTTTGTGAGTTATTGTTGTCTCACAGGCTCTGATTTGAGAGGTGATCCTTATTCAACACACCTCACTGAATAAAGTAGGTGAAGGTGGTCCGTATCAGAGAATTACAGAATCACAGAATGGTTTGGGTTGGCAAGGACCTTAAAGACCGTCTCACTCCAACCCATTGTCATGGCAGGACTTTTTCCACTTTCATTTCCACAGGTTGCTCCAATTCCCATCCATTCTTGCACACTTCCAGGGACAGGGCTGCCATGGCTTCTCTGGACAGCCTGTTCCAGTGTCTCACCAATGTTTTTCACTGGAATGTTCCAAATTAGGTTTTCTCTTAATTGTCTTCTTAATTCTTCTAACTGTCTTCCATAGAAATCAGTTGCACTAGTTACTTCAGGAGACTGTGGTGACTAGATCCAGTTTGGCTAATAGTGCTGTCCAGTAAGAGCAGTTCTACAGAGCAAAACAGTCGGTGTTGAGGACCTGATGTGTGTTCTTTGGCATTTAGAGGGTTTTGCTCCAAACTGTGATCGAGTCCTGTCTCTCATACCCATCAGCACTGTACTGGTGTGCATCATTTTGGTACCACAGACCATATTCTGCATCCATCTAGCACAACTTCACTTGAAAGGAGCCCAGTACACACACTCCAGGAGACTGCCCTGTGAAATTGCAACCAAATTTGAGGGGGTTGCCTAAGCATGGTGTGCGGAAATAGCTGAGATATTGCCTTGCAAAAGGATCCTTTTCATCTCAAGTGAAATTTTCTTTCATAAATCATTCAGGTTGCATATTAATGAGAATATTTGGGATGTTCTTTTTGAAAGGCTGGTCTCTAGGAGCTGCTTTGTTTGAAAGAGCTGCACCCAGACTTCTAAAGGTTTTCTGTCCCCTACATGTCACAGAAAAGTTGGGCAGCTCATTACTCATCTGTTTTTGGGGCATGCCACTTTCTTTGTCAATGTACCTGCTTTAAAGTTCTTATCTCCAAGTAATATATATTGGGGGAAACATCCTTTCTTTCCTTTCATCATTTTCTTTTCTTTCAAAGTTATAATACCTCTATGTGGATCTATTGTTTCTAGAGACAAAGTGATCCACAGCAATAGTGTGGAAGGCATATCCAATGACTTTCAAGGAGGGTCTCACTCCTGCATCCTGACAATGCTTTCTTTTTTAAATTCAGATCTAAATCTGGACTCTACCACTACTCAGTAAATGTTGAACTTGCAGTATTTTAGAGGAAGCTCAGGAGTAAACTCAAACATTACACTGGGTGCATTCTTGTCAGTCAGGTTTGGACCACCTTCAAGAGCAAACACTGTTGTCCCCTACACCATAATCTCTCACTGTGCATTTGACTGTAACACGAGTTGTCCAATTAGTGTTGTACCAAAATCTGTGAATTAAACCTGGATGCTATGCAGCTGGTGAACTGACAGAAATAATATTGTTGTATTACTAAGTAGCTGAGCCACAGGTAAATAAATTGTAAAAGTAACAAGAATCCTTTAGCACCTAAAATCCATTTCAGTGAGAAACCTCTCTCTCTTTAAGGACTCCTTTTTCATTTTTCCATGAAAAAATAATAAATAAATAAGTAATAAAAAACCACCTCGAACCTCAGGTTCTCTCATGTTTAGCCTCAGTTTTAGTTTAGTTTTTTGGTGCATATTAACTTTAAATGAGAAGTCTGTAATCCACATGCATAATTATCATTGACCTAATGAATTTACAGCTGCAAAGGCCAATGTACATCTGTCTTTTACCATTGCTGCATGAGATCTGGGCAGATTTGAAGGGGAGGAGGTAGAAGTACAGTAACCATAAATGTAACACTCAGACAACTGGTCTGTTCTTCTACAAAGGCAGTTAGAGTTAAATGAAAATTTATAAATTTAAAGGATGGAAATTCTAGCTAGACATTTTATTGCTAAAAGTAATTACCTTTCATCTCTTTTTCCACCACCTCCCCCAGTCTGTGCTCACTGTCTAAAATAGATTGATGGAATGGTTAAGAATTCTCTCTGAGCTCCAGTGAGATTATATCAATTATTTAGAAGTGCTAAAATTTTGGCAGGGACATAATCCACCTTCTCACTTTGAAGACAATCTGGAGATTAATACAAACATGCATTAAGGGAAGAAATTCAGGCAGGGTAAAGCTAGTGTGACAAAATGAACACTTGTACTCCACTATTGCAGCATGAGGAGAAAAGAATTAGCTGTCAGATGATAAACAGGATGAATTGCTTGCTTGTCATATCAAAAGCTTTTAGCTTTAATCTGAAAATAATGGATATATTACGAGTTTTACAGCGTTAAAGTCAAATTTTGGGAAATTTAAAATGAAATGTCTTGCCCTTTGATAAAAGAATTACTGAATAACTTCTAAGATTTCAAGTTGTTTATTTTCTATAAACTGTTCAGACCAGGAACATATCCCTTAAGTGGGACAGTGTCATTTTGGCCAGGTTATGAGTCTTTATAAGACATTTTGCATAAAGATGTGCATAAATATTTACTGATGTGATATTTGTAATAATATATATTAGATAGTAAAGACAGAGATAAACTTATCTTGAGACACATTAAAAATGTATCCAACACCAGGCAATTGGGGTGTAAATATATGATCCCTGCAAAGACAGCTGTTGAGGTTTAAGACCGCTGTTGACCACCATTAGTTCATTACCATCTTCCTAGCTGAGTCACAGTAACAGATCAAAAGATTGCTCATAACCGATTTCCCTATAGTCAGTCAGATAATAGGCCTTTAAATCAGGGAGGCTGCTGATTTAAACCAGTCTATCTGACATCCCACTGAAGCAGACTAAGAATATTTGTTCATTAGATTATCACAATCCAGCCCTGGGAATGGTAACACCTTTAGAGCAATAATGAGCAAACTAGGCAAAAACTGCATAAGCTGCTCTATCTTGTTTACAACTACAGGAATTTCTATGTCCATCTTTGAATCAGTCATTAAAAATCAAATTAGAAAGGATATTTCTGAACATGAATTTGATTAGTGACAAAATATCATAGTCTGTGAAGCAAATCCAGCCTCTCCAGAGTATCACATGTATAATTATGCAGGTGAAAGCAACATAAATAGTTAATATTGACTTTAAAAAATTGCATGTGTATATATATACATATTTTTATTTTTATTTTTTTTTTAATTTCTGTAGCCTTGGTAAACTTCAATATGAGGGACATCAAGTTGTGTTGGAGGAACCTGCCTCCTACTGTTGTCTTTATAACAGTCTCACACTTTATCCATCTCAGGGCAAAATTGTACAGATTTTGAGGTTAAAGTACCTTCCACTGCTCCCAAGATCATTTTCCATTGAAAGAAGACGGGAAGGTGTAGTGCTTCTGTAGATAACTATTACCCAATGCCATGTCTTGTGTAAGTAATAGCAATTATTAGGCAAGTCTTAGGTCTCATCAGAGTATCAAATGTAAGCAGAAACTATGAAATATTTTTTTTCTCCTTTAAATGCTATTTAAAACAATCCATTTGAGCTTTGTCAAAAGTAAATCTTACCAGTCTGGCTAGAAACTGTGTATTTTAACAATTCCTTCTTATTCCATGTCATTTGCTTCTGAAACATCCATGTCCTTTTTTATTCTCCATCAGTACTTCTTTTGTCCTTCACAAATATACGCATGTAGTAGACGAAATGCTTCAATAACACCTTTGTGTTCATTCTCAGATGCAGCAGAATTAGAAGGCACATCACGCTTAATTCTCATCGCTCTCTGATACTGTACTGGCCACATGTACCCCACTGGGACTTCAGTAAGAGAGCTTGTTGCAAATCTTCCATCAGAGCTAGACTGAAACACTGTTTGCTATAAATTAGAAAGATTCTGTGGGTGTGAATTTACCTCCAATGGAAAAATAATGAAATTTTATTTTGGAAGCTGAATTTAATTGACAAAAAAACTGCCCTCAGTGAATTTTTGATAGTTTGCAGGTAACAATATAGTATAGTTAACAGGCTATGTATATGTCTGGTAAAGAAAAATTGAGCTGACCACTGCATCTTCTGGTGCCCTGGGTGATTAATTGAGCTGTGAGTACAACAGCTTTGTTTGCTTTAAAAATCCAAAGACAATGGTTGAGGTATAATATTCCATAAGGGACACACATAAGGTCCTTCTTCTGGTTTAACAAAATAAAATAATTAAAATTCTAATATTTATTTCATTGTTGTCCCTGTAGGTGACATACTGTGCATTCTTTCAAGGAAAGCATTATTTCTATTTTTTTTTAAAA